>BLKR01009624.1:0-100796 GCA_011170035.1 Teleogryllus occipitalis
AATCCCAGAAACAATGAAGAATTGTTCTTGAGTTCATTTAATTTTTTTTTCTTTCGATGACTTCCCCCGGTCACCAAAAGTAATGGATGTCTCCTTCAGGACATTTTGCATATTTCTTTTCGTGACCCTTCTTTAGGCTTCGGATATAATACAAGTACAAGGAAATGTTTCTCTACTTTGGGAATTACTAGTAAACAAGATGTTTTAATAATAGAGTTTAATTAATCCTTAAACAGCTTCCAAAGGTTAAGCTATTATTTTAATCGTTAATCGTACTGTGAAGCTGTCAAGAAGTAGATTTTAAAGGGTATCCCCGTATAAGATGGTAAAACGTTCCCCTAAACCAAATGACGGAGTGGTTACATTATAATTCTAACATAAAAATAATATTTTTGAAAGGATTCCTAGTTCCCATCCCACCCCCCCACACCCCTCTAGAGCAGAAAACTCGTTTTTTAATTTTTTTCGGCAACTTAACACTTTTATCGGACTGAAAAAATGTGATAAATAAGAAGACAATTTATACTATCAGAAAAATATTTTTTGATATTTGCTCAGACACAAATTCAAACAAAAAATATTTTTGAAAACAAAAAATAATTTTATTGGGTCTTAAAAACATGGAACAGCCTTGAAAAAATCTCAAACATTTCTCTTAAAAAACAATTGGTTGTGAATTTTTTTTCAGATTTTTTTGACTACTGGGCTGCAGTAAAAAAACTAAAAACCATTTTCCCGCCTTTAATTCATCTTCAATAAAATATACTTGGAAAATGACTGCAACAGTTCTGTGCATTTATTTTGGTGTTTATTATACATTTTGATTTTGTTGAAGCACTCAGTAATATTTTCATTTTGGAATTTAGTTACAAATTTTTTTAAAAATATTTTTAATCCTTTGCATAAGTATATCATACGCTAAGGGAAAACTATGTTTTTTACGAGAAACTTTGGTCGCAAATGAAGGATAAGTGGGGTACAGTAAACCGAAAAAATATGTATGTATATATATATATATATATATATATATATATATATATATATATATATATATATATATATATATTTTGTGATTGAATTTGGATCTGAGAATATATCAACAAATATTTTTGTGATAGTATCTTATTTACCACATTTTTTCAGTCAGATAAAATAGATTAAAAAATAAAAAAACACTTTTTTTTAGGTGTGGGACGGGGGCTAAGAAACCTTTCAAAAATATTATTTTTATGTTATAATTATAATGTAACCACTTAAATATCATTTGGTTTAGGGGAACTTTTTACCATCTTAACTGAGGGTACCCTTTGTAAAATCGTTCGAAGCGAAGACATCAACTTATAGCATGAATGTATACAATGCTGACAATACTTACCAACAAAACAGGAGAGTTGGAAAATATATTTTACAATTTTTAGTTCTAATTTACTGAAATGTTTGTTTTTATTACCTTCACGCCGGTTTCAGCCAATCAAATCAATGTATATGACATTTTGAATTTTTATAAAGAAGTTTCAATTTTATTCGTAAAAATTGAGGAGTGGTGAAATTTCATTGCAGTTTTTACGTTTTCTGGATGCTCATCGGTAAGAACCCAAGGAAAACGTAAGCAATGAAAGTTTATATTTCATAGATTAAAGTCATAGGTTAAGTGACATTGCAAGTATCACGTGCATAAACCGATTAAAAGTTGGCTGGTTAAAGGTGAAATTCTTATATTGTAACATACACAAAATTTGGATTAGTAGATTTCTTTGTTGTAAGTTCTGCTAATTGTTACAAAACAGGAAAATACTGCTAATTGTTAAATTAGCAGGAATGTAGGAACGCGTCAAGTCAAATGTATTAAAACTAAAGAAACTATTTAACTGGTTAAACCATTCTCTATTCACCGACTTGCTGATTTCCACTATTTCTTGTCGATCGTTGTAATGGATAATTCGCTCCACGATACACCTATTAGCAGAAAAACAATATTCAGAAAAAAATATCGTCGATATTGAAGATTAGTCGAAGCGGCGCGAAGGGGCACACCCGAAACCGAGACGAGGCTGACTACAGAACACTTAAGGCTACATATTACCTCCCTACTAGGAAGGAGTGGTCAGCGATTCGTCCTCTCATTTCAAAACGAACTCTAATAGAAATTAGACGGTCCCGTACGGAACACTGCTTTTAAGAGTCGCCTATGATTCCGGACCGAAGTCGTTCTGTGGCACTAGCAAAGACAGGTCATATTGCACTAATCACTTGAGCAAGCTGCACACGCTTTTGCAGAATAGCTGCAGCGTCGACAGCTTGAGCGGCGCGGAGAGCGAGTGGAGGAGCAGGCGATTGTTGGAACAAGCGACTGCTATCGCGTGACCTTCAGCCGTTTCATCTGCGCAAAGCACAACGAGTTGCATACGTCAAAGGTCGAAGTTTATCGAAATCCTAAAAAAGCAAGCGAAGTTGCGGTGACAAGATGCCTGACGACCTCTGCCAGGCGACAAATGGATGTCGACAGACACCGCTCTTCCAAGACGACGCGTCGCTAACACGCGCCCTCAATACTGAGTGCAGGGGATGGAGGAACGTATTGAAGATCGAAAGACTAGGTACAACCGACTGTGGATTAAGTGAACTATGATATAGTGAACTTTCGGGTACAGTAAACCAAGTCACTGGTCCCAAACAACGTACATTGCAAATAAACCTAGATGATCGGGTTATAGTGAAGTCTCCACACAGAATGTAGTGAATGGGATATAGTCCGACTCCCAAGAAAAAACTAGTGGTGCTAAAACAGTACATACTTTCTCGCCCTTAGTAACGGTTACGTAATATTATTGTACAGCACTTTCGTCCGAATTACCGCATTTCAGTCACAATTTTTTGGCAAGCTACAAATCTTGGAGCATTAGGAGATAAAACTAATTATTTTCAAGCAAATATCAACACACATTCGACAATTATTAAAACTGCGTTTCACACAGCTATTTTATGTCAACAATGAATTCTTAGAAAATCCAACTGCAGACTCGCGGTGCAGAATGTCCATATCGTATTCCAATCTGATATTTCCTGAAGACTAGTAACTGGAACATTGTAAATTAGAATTTGCAAAATTACGTTAAACTACTCATTAAAAAAATGTACCTGACCTTTTTTTAAAGAACTGATTGTTTAAAAAGATTTCATTTAACAAAGTAAGTAATTTTAATCATAAGAGTTACTCCTATCATTAAAATATTTTACTTTTGGAATATTAATTTTGTTTGCAATTTCCGAAAATATTATGTCCACCGAAAAATAGGACCAGTCCCAATTTCTTGCTACATACGAGAAAAAATTAAAGGAGAAAGGTGGAGATATTTTTTGGAATTTCATTGTTAAAAAAATTCAAAATTGCCTAAGTTCGTACAAAATTATGGTAGGCACTCAATTTTTTTCGATTTTTGCTTTCTTGCTTTTGAAAATCAAGTCCTTTGATAAAAAAAAGATTCATGCATACAAGTAGCAACAACTATTAACCCTCCTCCACCCCACAGCCGGTGCTTAAGCTGCTAGGCCCGCCGGAACCCGAGTAGTCATTTTGTGGCTGCCAAACAGCAGGTAAGAGACGGCTCAACTTACTTTTCATATTTTCTGTTACAAAAAAATTTACATGTTCATTTCATTCACTTTCTTGCATAGATTTGCAATATTACTGCAATATTAAATTATTTAATTCTCCGCTTCTTCTTTCTTTATGTCATTTCTTAAGATGTTTTTAAAATTAAAATTATGTATTATATAACAATGTACTTTTAGTAATCTGTTAATTAGGAAACTGATGATGATGGATAAGCCATCGAGAGCTGATTAAGTAATATTGTTTGCAATAATATTGTTTGCTGGTCTTGAATTATTTCAATTATTTAAATGCCAACGACAATTCACCGCTAAACCAAAACAAAGCAGGACAACTGAATTAGGAAATATATTTGTAAATCGTGCCTTCCAAGAAATAATCGCAACAAACATGAAGTTTATGAAAAATATTTATCGCGCTGCGACGTCTGACGAAAAATCTCCGAGTGACGTTTCTGCTCGCATTGAAAACAACAGCTTCGCGAGTGCAACGACGCGGCGCGCGAGATAAGGACCTCTCTTACGCTGGCACTACCAAACTCGGTACCACAAAACCATCTATGCCACCATTTAGAACTATTTAATTACTAATTAATTATGCAAAAATTATTTTTTCTCTTCACATTTTTGCGTAATTAATGGTGAGCTAGCATAAGATTATGCTGGCACTACCACAATGAGTTACCATAAAACCAAATATGCCATATTATAGAGCGATTTAATTGCTAATTAATTACGCAAAAATAATTTAATTGCTCCTTAAACTTCTGAATAATTGTGAACTGCTGCGGCCGGCCGGCCGGTCGGGTGACGTCACTCAGTGGGCCGCCGCTGGGCCGCCAGGTCGCCACACCCCGCCCGCCCGCCCGTCTGGTTGGGGCAGATTGAAATGAAATACACGGACTGGCTGAGAGCCGACTTCAATATTGTGTTTTCTTCTATCACCGAACCAAAATAGTCGAATGAACATTATGCCAATACATTATGTTCATCAAGATCCTATTATGATCGCTGAATTACCATACGCGTGTCCTAATCGACGGTATGTTGGTACGACGGTAAAGACTTGATTTATCACAGTACGTTAGATATCTGTGGTATTGAGCTATAGGTTTATTTTGTTGAAACTGTTGTATGAATTGTTCATCGCGAACCATTGCCAATATGCTATTAATGCCTTACGGGAAGAATTTATTCATGTGATTAAGTGTTCATTCACTGTGGCAAAATTATTTATAAATCAAGATTTGATTTTGGACATTCTTTGTAGCATCTGCTAGTATAAATCGGTAATTCGATTGAGGATTTTTTTGCACCTGTCCAGATGTTTAATTATTATGGAGGGTAAACATTGTTTGCAACATTCGTTCACTTACTATTTGGCTCCTGTCCTCAAATGTTGAATTATTTTTGTAAGTTCCTCTTTACTAATGTGTTGTTGACATGACTTTGTTGACATGAAATATCTATATTCATGAATATTACTTCTTTAAAACATTCAATTTAAAACAATCTGGCATCCCCTTTTCCAAAAATTTTTCCTATTTCTTAAATACTTGTAATTACCGTGTTGTAAAAATATTGTTTTTTGTAATCATTGTTTTAACTAATTTGACTTAAGCTTAATTAGGCATTGTTGAATCGTTGACAATGTTATGAAGCTTTAAGAAAAAAAATATTTGAAAGACCTAGACGAATTAAAAACTTCACAACTGAACAGCAAGTAAAAATAGATGGGTAAAGTAAAAATATAACCAAAAAATTTATATAAAAATGTGTAATATCCAATCAAAAGGCAAGAATTAATAAAACAATTTTTATTCAAGACCAGGTACAATTGCCGAAGTTCCGTATCACCAGAAGAATGTACCAAAAGCGAAGCCGTGTTATCGTTGTCCAGAAGAAGTCCCAAAATCAGCCGAGTCGTCAAATATCCACAAGCACTAAGTACTGATCACTGTTCGATGCACTGACCACAGTCCACTGCACTGACTACAGTTCGATGCACTGACCACAGTTCACGACGCTGGCCACGGTTTACGTCACTGAGCACAACCACTGCATTGCTATTCACCGCGATGCACACACTTCACAGCTCAGCTTCCTCTTCAGACTTCAAACTGACTCGCGGTCGTCGGCCGCCGCGTATTTATACTCGGCGGGCGCCGTCTAGAATTTACTGGAACTTGCGATAAACATCATGAACACTCCGGGAGCATCTAGTCCGAGGGCCGCCGGCAGATGTCGCAATCCGCGGATACACCGAGACCATCTAGTTCGGGGCCGCCGGGAGGTGTCGCCATCCGCGCATACCATGTAGTTTGGGGGTGGCGCCGGCAAATGACGCAATATTCGTTACATAATGCTGCCCGAAAAAACTGCGGATTTAAAGAAGAAAAAAATTAATTGCCGGGCCATGCTAACAAAGTGCATAAATACAGTTGCCAAATTAAGAAAAAAAATCCTCTAACACAGGGCCGTCAAAGGGAGCACGCTTGCGCTCGGCAGGACGAAGCGAAGTCCGCGCTGGGATTTCTCAGGGGTGCACACTCAGTTGGTCACTCATGACGGGTCACAAGAAGACTTGTATATAAAAAGTTTCAGTCGGAGTGGGCTCCTGTTTTCTTGTGCAGTGTGAGCGGAAGCGATGCACTTTCTTTAATAGGCAGAAAGTATTTAATAACAAAAAAGAGTAGTGTTAAATAGGCATCACAAAATCTTCCGTGGAGACTACAAAAATTTTCGTCAAGACGCGATCGAATGTTCTTACAGACCGGCGCCTGCTTCAGTTATCTCAGTGGCGGGAAGTGCGTGTCGGTGACTGAGATCATTTTCACCTTTAGGTGTGAAAACAATCTCTGACGCCGAGTTTCGTGATCATTAACGTGAATTTCCGAGAAACTTTGGTGATCGCCGACGTGAAACACTTCGATGAGAGTGCTGCAGTGATTGTGTGCTGGTCGTAGATACCGCCAATTTGTACGACGGTTTCTATTGCGTGTATTGCGTGCTTGTAAACTACGGTTCTGGATAGCAATAGATGAAGCTTTTATTACAAACGGGAAAGTTGTATGGTGCAAAAAGTGCATCAATTTATGCACTCCAAATTACTTTTAAAATTTTGTATTGTTTAAACATTTTTCAGGAAATTTTATAAATGCAATTTTGAATTATGTAAATGTGTTTTATAATTAGTATATTTTAAATTTCATAATATAGCCGATTTTACATATTTATTACATATTCTCACTGTTTCAATTACATTTATGTACTTATTTTGACGTTTCATACTACATATTGTTTGGTCTCTATTCATCATTATTCTACAATTTTTGAAGTGCTTCTATTACGCGTTCACTCAAAAGAGATTCACATCGTATTTCATTAAATGTTTATTTTCAATAATAGTGTCAGTGTTTTTCTGAAATTCTGTTATATAATACTTAACTTGATTTAATACATTTTTGGTTTATATTTATTTTCTTTAAAAAAATTCTTACTTTTATAACTGCAATATCTGTTTACATGTCATTCCATTAAACGTTGGTAAAATTTAATAATTATCTCTTAATGATATATCAGCCCATGTGCTCGACCCAACTCGCCGCATTCACACGAAGTTTTCTCATCCCTGCTTCCCGCCTGTGACACGAGTGACTTCCGTAAAATGATATTGCCGCGTGCCCCAAGCTTTTGTTAAGAGCATTCGCGGGCTCGTTCGTCTGAGAGCCCTGCTCTAACACATGGTGTAGCCAGATTTTGTTTTGTGGGTCTTTGATATCGAAAAGGCAACTGACGCCAAAATGTCAGTCCGTGAACACTACTAGCGCCTAAACCATACGTAGGATTTTTTCCAAATTGAAGAATCCCCTGTCAATCTGGCTCAAGTTTAAGCTTTGAAATTATGAAAATCATTCTTTAAATTTGGAGGGTACATTACATGAATCCCCCCGGACATTTTCTCAAAAACGGCTCCAAATTTTTTCCTTACATTTCTTGTCTGAATAGAGTAAAATACACTTATAAAGGTGACATAGACCGCATTTTCACGGTTAACTCTGAATTTTCGAAAATATCGTAACATTTTTTTCGGCGTCTTCATACAACTACAAAATTGATGATAAACATTTTTTGTTCAAATAAGATTTGTTGTATATTTGCTCATAATTTTAGTAGTTTACGAGCAATATTGCGTGCAATATTTGCAACTGAAAAAATACAAAAACAAGATTTTCCCAAAAACTGTTCCCAATTTTTTCTTTAGACTTTTAGTATGAATAGTGCTAAAAGCACTCTATAAGACGACATAAGCGCCTTATTGCTCTATTCTTTTGTTTTTAGCAAAAATGTATTTTTTTACTTGTCTCTCATCCTTAATATTTACATAACCGGCAATTTGTTTACATTATTGTATTTATGAGTACATGTGCTTTAAATGATATCATATAAAATTTCTCGACATCAACAGTTTTTGTGAAAATGAGGTTAAATGTCTGCATTTTCAGAAACTCTCAAATGCAATTTTCTCAAAATTTTTTTCTTCAAACCTTTCCAACGCATAGAACTAATTGCACTGTTTAATATGACGCAACGTTCATTTTGCTGTATTCTTTTGTTTTTTCAAAATTACATAAATGTATTTTTTAAATAACTCTCACGCCGTTAATATGCACATTTCGAACTATTTGTATACATTATTGCATTTGCGAGTTAGAGTGCTTTAGATGACTTTAAATGAAGTTTTTCAAAAACTCAATAGATATCTGTGAAGAAAAAAAAACCCTTCAAATTTCGCGTTTACAATAACGGTTAACGCCATTTTCTTGAAAACTGCTCCAAATTCTTCGATGAAAATTGCTATTTGGGACGTGCTTTTCCTCTTCTTTAATGTTCTTGATGAAATATTTCGGTTCTAATATTAGGAAACCGAAAAGTAGAGAAAATGTCAAAAAAATATACTTTAGGGTGCGAAAGATAGCAGCTGGCAAGAAGATGGGGCAAGCCCGTAAAGCCAGTAAACAACAAGAAAATAGAAAAAAATTGACTACGACAAAGTATGTGCCATTCTCTAGCACTATTAATTTAAATTTGATTTAATGTATTAATTTGCACACAGGACAGTACCTTAGAATTCGGTTAATGAATGGGAGAAGATTACCGGGCCAACGCAACCGTTCACCCCAGGTATTCCTAACTTTTTTCGTTCAACGACCCCTTTTAAAAGAATTTTCGGGTCCATCGACCACCTTATGTTATTTTCTATAACATATCAAATATAAGCAGAACACAAAGAAGGCTGCATAAACGACTTAAAGATAATTTCGTACACCAATAGTTTGCCAAGATGACCATATCTTAAAAAACAAAGAACGTGACATGCTGACTTTTCCTTTGTTAAACAACGGGACTCATGCACACAACGAAATTTTGCCAAAAAATCCGACCGTCTGTCTCTTTTTATCCGTCCAGCCGTCCGCCTCTCTCTATCCTTCCGACCGGGAGCGGTAGCTCAGTGCATCAACTGATGTCACTGCAGCGCTTCTGACCGGGAGGTCCTAGGTTCGAGTCCTGACGGCGGCAGGATTTTCGACACTAGCTTTTCAGCTGGGTCGAATTCAGTCGTTGTCTAACGGCCGGCTGCTCTGATCGGTAGTTTTCCGTGGTTTCTCCGATCAACACCAGGCGAATGCCGGAGCAGTACCCTATCAAACGGGCCACGGACCGCGCGCGATCTGTCCTTCCTCTTCCTTGTCCTATCCTCTCCCTTTACACACACACTTACACTAACATGCACTACACTACCACATATTCCGGGAGACCGGTTGGGAGCTTAGAGCTTGTCCCGACTGGGGCGGTGCCCCGCTGGTGGGAGAGTCCTGGTCAGGGGGAAACCCCACTAACCGACGGTAGGTCGGCGCCGGATCTCGCCATCCAGCGGTGGAAGATAACCCCATCTCCAGGGGAAAAACATACACTACACTAACGGGACACTGACGTGCCCGGAAACATGAAAAAATCAATCAATCAATCTATCCTTCCGTCCGTCTCTCTATTCGATAGAGATAATGAGACAGAGTGAGTGAGACAAAGAGGTACGGATACAGAGGGAGAGAGGTACGGATAGAAAGACTGACTCACAACAAATTAAAATATAATTTATGTAATTTCTACACAAACTACTTTATTTCTGGTTTTTGCGTATTTGTAAAAAAGTAATAATGGCCAATTATAGAAACACATCTCTCGTTAATTTTTTGCTGTATTAGAACTGTCACACTTAACGTTGATCACATCTTGCAAATTACATGCGATTCAGGGTAAATTTAGAATGCACATCACATTTAGTACGTTGGTAGTAGTATTTGCGCGGGCAATTCTTCCTTCAACTTAGCCAGGTATTACAGGAAGCAATAGAACGTGTCATTTGAGTAGGCATCGTAATGACAAACTCTCGTCGAACCTTTCATTTAGTCAATAGGTGTCGTGTATCACTGCTGCTAGTCACGAACGTCGATCAACAAACATAACTGCTTACATGAAAGAAGCTCGTAGAATAACAATAATAAACATAAGATATTTTGAAAAGCAACTGTCTTCAGCCAGTTTAAAAGACATTTATGCTTTTTGAGGCATGTCAAACTCACCACGAGTTAGTACTAACTCATAAGAGTTAATACTCTTAATGAGAGTTTCTCATTAAGAAGTGCAAATATTATTATGCGAAATAAAATTCAATAATAGTCAAACGATTCAGTATAATTATCAGACTAGATTAGTACGTAATCTATAATGCAGTACCGGTTAAGAACGACCTGATAACTATAGAGTAAATTAAATTATACCATTTAGTAAAACGTACATCACTTTTTATATTTTTATTTTTGAATAAGTAATTATTCAGGCACCTCTTCTCTCGTAGTTCAGTTAACTTCTTTGATTAACATGTCTGGGATACTTGTCAATTTTAAAGAGCCCCGTCATCTGCATTTATTTGCTTTGGTATTCATATTACTATTAAGTCATAGCATTTTTGCCAAAGCTAAATCAACAACGAAACTTTCCATCGCTCCTGTAGGTAGAGGTAATAGAATTCTGTTAATAAACATTCGTAATTTACACAAGAATACTTCATATCCGATAGGGAGATTAGCGAGGCAACTTTTTACATAAAACGGCGCTGAACCTAACAGCGGTAACAGAAAAACTGGTGCCTTGAGAATGGCAGCCACGCACCGTCGAGCCTTTCCCCGGTCGGGAGCACGTGTTAGTGCATCCACAGGCATCAGCCGTCACAGGCCATCACCATACGGCGAAGCGGCGCTTCATTAGCGCTGGAAGGGTCGGCGGCGGGAGGCGCACCCTATCACCTGCCCCCACTTCCCGTTATCACTCGCAACTGGCGCCTCGTGCACGCGCCGCCACCCGACCGACCTATCGCCGCCGCCAGTGGGCGGTGAGCTCACAAGCCAGGGAGACAGCGAAAGAAACTAGTGGAGCCACACGTGACCTTTCTCGTATTAGTTCGTTTTTTGTTTTGTTTTTAATATCTTTCGGCTGGGCTAGTTTTTCCATATGTGGCCGAATACGGCCACATATAGAGCTCATTGGCGCCGTGCATCAAAAATCAAACGGCAGCAACAGAACGTTTGGGCGTGATCGCAATCGAAGTATCGGGTGATTTCCTGAACAGTCCGAACGATGACCGCCCTCACCCATCGGGAGCTTAGAGCGTCCGGCGCCCGCTGGAGGGGGCGACTCGAGAGCCGACGCTGAGGGCGAGGGGGGGGTGCCGGCTGCTTGCAACTGCACGCGGGTAACGGCGCGGCGCGTACACTGATCGCCTGGGCTTCCAATGCAATGATTCACGCTGCGAAATTGTTTGCCCACTTATTTAAATAGGTATTTTCCAAAATTCCGTATTTGTAGCTAGAAGGGCCATAATTACTTGTTTATAAACTTCCTTTCACTGCTATGTATAGACATATTTTCCTTTTTTATTTATTTATTTTTTACAATATGCTCATTGTGACAAACAATATTTTAAAGCAGTGCTGTTCATAATGTTTAAGAATTGTTTTTGCTTTGATATTACCGTCATATTCAATTAAAAATATTTAATATAAAAATTTATTACTGGCGTCATCAAACAAAAACGATTCAATATTGCAATTTTGAATACAGCACCACACTTAAATATGTGATTACATCGTAGCAAAGTGAATTACAGTATCAGTGCAACAAGGAAATAAAATGCTTGGTGTCCAAACCAAATATGCAAGTATGTCTAATTTCTTTTAGGTTCATATTTCACACTGTCATGTATTGACAACAAATATTTCCAATATAACGCAAAAGGCAATTATACATGAACTGTATGTAACAGTCCGTCATGTTCTCGCCGATTGCTGTTTCAAATTACGCGCTACAGTTCGAATTACGCGTCCTCATTGGTGGTCCCCACTCCAAGAACGAGTCTAATCCCCACCCTTTTGGATTGGCATTCGAGTGGCTCGCGCGCGGCTCCAGAGGGCAGCCAAAGTGCAAAATTCTGTGCAGGCCTGCTCTACCCACTAAGCTACGAAGACAAGACGAGGTCTGCGAAACTAACTTACCGCAACTACGCGTAAACCATGAGACCTGGGTTCGAGTCCCAGTCGGGATGACAATTCTTTGAACAAATACAATGTATTAAAACACGTTGGTTACTCAGTAACATCACACCTTGAATTCATTTACTGTTGCGGAACATATGACTGTCTGTAATTGCCACTCCAATAAGGGTGGTGTGACAATTCTACTTTTACTCGTATATTAAAACCATAGATACGAATGTTCACTTCAATTGATGTAGAAGGCTTACTTATAAGCTTAATGCAGTGTACAATAGTAACTAAGAAGACTTCGATCAGACTTAATGTATGAGGCGGTGCAACGCTACTTCAGGTTTATGCTATGTAGGCCGCAAGTTTTATACAGTTTTATCAGTTTCATCGGTATTTTAACAACTAGGTACCACCTTCATGATTAGTTCAATTTCTCACCTTACTCTTCTGGGTACCGGAGCTTCAGTCCCAGTCGATCTGTACAAAATGTATTATTATTATTATTATTATTATTATTATTATTATTATTATTATTATTATTATTATTATTATTATTATTATTATTATTGTTATTATTATTGTTATTATTATTGTTATTATTATTATTCTTTTGTTCCTCTAATTCACGACTAAAGATGTTATGAGTCAGTTGATTTTAAAGTATATTTTGAGTTACAACCAGCTTCCAAGGAGCACATCTATAGGGACTGTCGGTACCTTTACAACACTTCGCGCAAAATGTGGGCTGTTCCCAACAAAGCAATGTCTTTCACTTCCGAGTCTTTTGAATGACCTAGGAGTTTAGCCAAGTTCTTACACAAATTTTGCAGAACAAATCCCAGAGCTTCAACAACAATCGCGGCGGCCTGTGCTTTACGTCCCACATTCGACTGATCTGGATTTATAAACACTTGTATTTAAGACGTTTCTCTATCTCCTTTGTTACGACGTTTTGATCGCATGACACAGCAACATCTATAATTAGACAGTTTTTTCTGCAAACCCTGATAACAATATCAAGTTTGTTAGCCGATATCGAGCGATCAGTTTGAATTTGTTAGTCGTACAATATTAGAAGTCGTATAATATTAGTATATACAGTCCAACAGACGTCACGGGTTTTAGCGATTGTTCGTAGCACTTGGCGAATGTGTTTGGAACTTCGAGGGCGGTACTTCCTTGTATTCACGTGGAAAACCGAACGGGGATCGGGTTAAGCCTTTTTGGGGAGACCGGTAACAGGCTTAGGAAAAGCTGACCACGGGATACAATTGAGATAATAGCTAAAAAAGTGTATGACCTTTCTCTACGAACCCCTCTACTTTCAGTGTTTGAAGAGTGGGCTACTATCTTTGCTGAAAACATTTTTTTTAAGAAATCGTTAGGAGTGCTTGTATCATCAGGAGGGAGGCGCACAACAGGTGGCAGAAACATCACGCTGCGCAAACAGTGCAGATACGTACTCTCCTCGCACATAATAAAGCTAAGGAAACTTATTTAAACAGATTCACTTAATTACTCTTCAAATGCCCAAGGGAGAATGCAGTTCGAGAGGAGTTTGGATCGTTGTAAGCAAACAAGGAAGTGGTGATTGCAGCGTAACAGTGTTCAATGATCTAGTGTTTTGTAAGTTTTTCTGATTTTCTACTTTTAAATGCTCTTGTTTAAATGCGTTTTATTTGTATATCGTGCAATTTTGTAAACAAACGTTGCATATTTATTAGTCAATACTTGAAACATTGTGATCGATAATTACTTTGGTAGTAATACATGGGTATTAGTATTTTCGGAAGTTCCGATTGGTCCTATAAATGTTACCTATGCTAATCCTATACACATATTTATGTAAATCATCAGAAACTTATGACAGCTCTAATTAACATCGAACTACGGACTCAGACGTCTCTTATGTAAATTCAGTGGTAATACATGGTTATATTGATTTTTATTTTCTCGCCATTCTATATAATAATGGTAATGTGCAGGGAGCACCTATACATTCTTTAGCAGGCGCATTTTTCGTTTGCCTGCCCAGTCCATGTAACCTCCCAAGAAGTATTCTTTTAAATCAGCTATACATCTTCGCAGGAATATACAAAACGAGAAAATAATATGAACTTATACTCTTTGTATATTTATATCTTTAAATGTATACAGTAGCCTTGTAATATATTGTAATATAATCTCCATCATCCGATTATAACCGTTTTATTCTTATTCTTCGCAATAAAGAAACGCATGGGAGTTAGCACATTATTAGACGTCACATTATTTGTTTACACTACTGAAAATAAATTAAGAATGTAGTAAAAACGTAAAAAACAGGTCTTTGAGTATATTACATACGTATTAATAAATAGAAAACTCTTCAGAATAACCTAGTAGTGCTACAGAATGGCACAAACTTTCTCGTACTAGTTAGTTTTCTAATTTCTTTGGTCTGGGCTAGCTTTTCGGTTTTGCCACATACTTTTGCTAACTGTTGCCGAAAACCCACCTGTCATTTACTTACCGTCGCATTTTTTAAAACGTTTCTCAATTTTTCGGTTTCCTAACGGTAGAAGCAAACTATTATCTTAAGACTATTTTATAAGAGTAAAGCCTCATCAAACATTGATATTTTCGTCGAGAAATTTGGAGCCGAATTTAAGAAAATGGCATTTAGATATTACTGAAAATGCGAATTTTGAAGTTATTTTCACAGAAACCCTTTTGAGTTTTCGAAAAACTTCATTGAAAGTCATTTTAAGCACATTCATTCACGAATGCAATAATGTATACAAATCACTTGAAACGTGCATGATAACGGCGTGAGAGATATTTCAAAACATTTTTTGTATTCTTTTAAACACAAACGAATACAGAAAAATTAATTTTATCTAATCTTAAACAGTGCAGTTAGCACTATCCGTTCAAAAAGTTTGAAGAAAAAATTTGGAGACGTTTTTGAGAAAATTGCATTTGAGCGTTAGAGAAACGTATATGATATCATTTAAAACACATGTCCTCGTAAATGCAATAATGTGAACAAATCCCAACAAACGTAAATATTAACAAAGTGAGAAATATGTCAAAAAATTACAATTTTCTAATTTTTGAAAAATAATACAAGAATAGAGCGAATGCATTTTTGTCATGTGACAGAATTCATTTAACACTATCTCTAACAAAATTTTAAAGAAATAATGAGGTAAGGAAATCTTTTTTTTTGTTATTTTTAATAATGCACAACCTGCGTGCACTATTACGCAAAAACTACTAAAATTAAAAAAGCCCATTGCCATAATGAATGAACTGTGGAGAAAAAATTGTACTTGAAGGACAAATCTCTATCTTCAATTTTGTAAAGGTGAAGGTGGTAATTTTAACCGTGCGAGCCCCCTTAGTATCTATACATCACAGAGTCTAACGGAACAATTTTAAATACTAGTTTAGTAACTCCTTTCGCCATCCTAGATCTGTGGTTCAATTGTGAATGGCAGCTGTTGGGTAACAGAGGAGTTCATGATTCCTCGATCCCGAAAACTTTGGAAGGATCGTCTTTGAGTTTTAATTGCGGTTTCAATTCGCTTAGACCGATTCCAATTCATAACGAACGAAATACAATATGTTTTCAACAATTTTATGACCGTAATCTATAATTTCGAACGTAACAATGGTCGGTTTTGATTTGCAGAATTTGAATATAAGAATGAGAATATGTAAAATGCGCCGCGAACTGTGGTGGGTATACTAATCCCAAACTTGAAGGGTCTCCTTTTACAGACACTAGAACTTGCGTTCGTACTATTTTTGTTTAAGATGCTACGAATGAATCTAGGCCCAAACCCGAAAACCAATAAGAAAAACTGGAATACTGAAGACATTATTAAGGCAATTGAGGCAGTTAGGAGCAAGGAAAAGGGTTTGAAAAAGGCTTCCAAAACATTTCTCTTTCCATGACCACTTTAAACGCATGTTCGTGTTGACGAACCTTCAGAAGCAGCAGTTTTAACTGAATTAAGAAAAAAACATATTGTTGAGCTAGAGAAAGAGCAAGTCGAGTATGTTTGTAATCAAGGAAAGTAAATTCTAGGCTAACCAAGAAAAGATGTTCGCAGGGTAGCATACCAAATTCGTAAAAGCCACTCTTCTGGCGACTGGAGAAAAAACAGATGCCTAGATACAAAAAACCATAAAAATGAAAAGTCTAAAAGCCCAAAAAGCAAACAAACAAAGAAACAAGAGTGGTAAGAAAACAAAAACCGCACATTGGCAAGGTTTCAAAAGGAAACTTATTAGAGATTAGGAATCTCCATTAATACTCCATCAATTCAGGAGTCTATTTTCCAAGTTTTTGTAATAATATAGCATTTGCATGTGTAAATATGTAATTAGTTTCTTACACCTTGTATTCAGACGCACAGAGAGAAGAGACGGACACGCACAGAGCGACGAGACGGGCACAAAACAGTTTTTTCGGTATCAGGGGATCCCAAAAGTTGTATTTACGTGGAATGCTCGAAATCGATTTTCCACACCATTACATAACTTTGTGTATACTACGTATATACTCCGTATATACAGTGAGTGTCAAAAGAATTGGAACACCTGAAATGTATTCATTTACTAAAATTTACTAGGTGCAAAATAAAATACAAATGAAAAAGTTAAGGTCGCATCGAAAACAGAGTATATTTTCTAATTGTGATTAGCAAACAAAAACATAACATAACTGATTGGGCAACTTAAAAATAAGTTTACAAACATTAATAGGAAAAAAAGGCAGCCAAAAGTATTGGAACAGCCATGTGATCGGTGGTTAAAAATTAAATAAAATTGTAACTGTAAACAAATTAATAACTGGGGAGATTTCCTTTGCCATTTATAATGGGTTCTATTTGTCTTGGGATTAATTCTACAAGCTTTGCCGTCATAGGTGGCAAGATACTCTACCATTCCTTCTAGAGTGCGCGGTTCAGAAAATGTTCACATAAAATCGGTCTGTTCCTAATTTTATCTTCAAAATATCCCATAAATATTCAATAGAATTAATGTCTGCAGATTGTGGTGGCGTTTCCAGATATCGTGGTATATTGGAAAGGATTCACATTCTTGCGTTTCAAGCCGTGTGCTTTGAATCATTGTCTTTCTGAAAAATGAAATAGTTTTTGCGGCCCATTTTTTCAGCACTTTTGTGTAGTTTACTTTGCACATTATCGATGTATATTTCACGGTACATTGTACCATTTATAAAGTGAAGATTCCCCACGCCAGAAGCACTTGTACACCGCCCGTCGAGTAGAGAACCACCTCTGTATTTCACTGGAGGCTGGATGTTGTCTTCGTGAAATTCGGAGTTTCCCTTTCTACGCGATATACATCTCTTATCTGCGCCAAAAATATTAAATTTACTTTCATCAGTAAAAATAAATTGGTTCCGCATTTATTGGGAACTGTTTCAATATTGTTTAGAAAATTCTAAGTGCTTTTTTCTGTTAATGTCAATGGTTCAGAATTTTCTACGCCCCAAAAGTCCATGGTACCCAGTGTTTCTTAGTATTACGCGAACTGTACTTGGAGAAATGTCTATTCTAGAAGCAAGTTTTGGAACACTGTTTTGGATATACTTTAATGTCTCGAAAAATATTATTGTATCAAGTTCATTTAACAACTGTGGCTTTCCCCACTCCTGCGTTTGTTCGTCGCTGTTTTCCGAACACAGTACCTATCAGTTACATTAAGCACTGTAGTGTGATAATTGCACAATCTTTCCGATTTCTCTCGAAGATCTGCATTCATTACGCAAGCGAATTATTATTTTTCTCTTTTCTTCACTTGTTTCCTTTTCTTTGCGCCCCATACTGACATTTGATGAACAAATACTTCAGGATCGTACACTTTTGAATCGCCGACTGATGAATACCGGGAAGGAAGCTGATAGGTAAACCGTTACACCTAAGGGTTAAGAGGTGAGTCCCGAGTGACAAGGTGAAGGTCAATCCACAGACAGCTGCGGCCGCGATGACTTCCAGGAAAGCCGTTATAATGTTTGAGAGTTTGTGTGTTCCAATACTTTTGGCTCTCTTTTTGTAAGAGATATTTGCTTATATTTCTCGTTTCTCAATTTTATGTACTTCATTTTTATTGTAGCAACTTAACTGTGTATAATGCATTTAATTCCTCAGAACATTTGTCATTTATATTACTTTTTCTATGTAAAATATACTCATATTTTCAGATTTCCAAGGTCTTCCAATACTTTTGAAACTCACTGTACGTACGTATACGAGAAAGTAAAAACACGGAAGGTGCTACGCGGGAGCAAGAGGCGGCAAGAGTGAGAGATTCTTTTTAAAATATGTATTAACCATCAATGCAAACAACTCGGTGGCTGTGCGCACGTGTCGGGTCGTTCCCGCCCGTCTCGCGTGGAGCGCCCCACCCGCTCACGCAGCGCCGGCGCGCGCGACCTTTCCCTGCGCCCTGCGCCGCGCGCTCGCGTACACCATCTCCGGAATGGCGAAACTTCGGCGTTGCCAGATCGAGGCATGAAAACTGCTGCCAGTACAGCGATACTTGCAAAACAATTTTGGCATCGGGCGCGGGCGTGGCCGGCTGCGGACCGCGCGACGCACAGCGCGCCACCTGCTGCTCGTGCTCGCCCCTCCGAGCGCACACGCCTACACGGCGGCCACACAAAGAAAAAATTACTCTTGGTTCAAAGGGTATGTTCGACTATCAATATTGTTTTATTATTATTATTATTATTATTATTATTATTATTATTATTATTATTATTATTATTATTATTATTATTATTTATATTATTATTTATATTATTATTTATATTATTATTATTATTTATATTATTATTATTATTGATTTTTTCGTGTCTCCGGGCACGTCAACTGCTTTGGTCATTAGTCCCGTTAGTGTAGTGCATGTTTTTCTCGGGAGATGGCGGTGATCTTCCCCCGCTGGATGGCGAGATCCGGCGCCGACCTACCGTCGGCAAGTGGGGTTTCCCCCTAACCAGGACTCCCCCACCAGCGGGGCACCGACCCAGCCGGGACAAGCTCTAAACTCCCGACCTGTCTCCCGGAATATGTGATAGTGTAGTGCATGTTAGTGTAAGTGTGTGTGTAAGGGGAGAGGATAGGACAAGGAAGAGGAAGGACAGATCGCGCGCGGCCCGTGGCCCGTCTGATAGGGTACTGCTCCGGCATTCGCCTGGTGTTGATCGGAGAAACCACGGAAAACTACCGATCAGAGCAGCCGGCCGCTAGAATTCTCCTCCAGACAGCGACTGCATTCGACCTAGCTGAATCAACTGAATTCATGATTCGATTCGACAGTATTGATTTAAGTCATCGATTCTATCTTTCCTCTTCTCTTCTCCCTCTTCCTCCCTCTCCTTCTCATTCTCGTTCCTTCTTTTTTTCTTGGTCTCCTCGATATCTCAGTTAATATTTAATGTAAATAGGGTTAGCAGACGTCCTGATTTATAAGGACATGTCCTGATTTTGTACAAAAGTCTTGATTTTTTATGTTTTTCTTTGTGCACTTAAAATATAAGTTTAAAAAATTAAGTTTTGTCAGGTAAATTTAGAAACTGAATTCGCAATAAAATATTCATATATTACTTTTATAATGATTATTTAGAATAATTTTACATCAAATTATATTGCATATTTAATTAACTACGCCAAATTATGAAATTATTTAATTAAATACAAATCACCTTAAAATTTGAAAATTTACCCCACAAAAAGAGTGCGCGCAAATCGCCATTCTGCCATTGTGCAAAGAGCCTATACGGTCGACTTCACAATGAACCTAGGTTCCATAGTAAAAACGTAAAGGCTAGTTTGTTGCATGTTGCGTAGCTAATCTAGCCAATAAGCAAGGTAGATATGAAGAGAAGTACGTTAAGTGTATGTACATCTTTGTCAAATGACATCGTCGATCAACTGTCTATCTTTACGCGGAACTGCGTGACTAGTGAGCGAAATGTAAAAACCTTTTGAAATTTCGAGTTTCAAGAGTATTGCAATAACTAAAACGTAGGATTGTCTAATTATAATTAAAATAGTAAAAGGGCATACGGAAATAAGTAGAAATTCAAATGTCAGATTCAAACAAAAATGAGATATCTAAGTCAAGACCAGTTAAAAGAAGTGCACATTTACAAACTTTCTGCGCCTGAAGTATCCATGTTTAAAAAATGGTAAAAGTGAATATGAAGCCGAAATTTTGACTTAGGGTGCGTTTGTTTCTGTAGCTAACGACGGCGCACAAAGTGTATTTGACATTTGCATCATAAGTATCTCAAACTTGTAGTTATCATAATTTACCATATCTTCCAATAATACAAGATTTAACTAGTAAGCTGTTGTTATAATTTTTAATATTATAAAATTTGTATATCTTTTTATTTATATATAGAATCAGCTGATTTAGATGAACACGTTAGCACTGCCTAACACAGAAAATGTGTTCAAGATGCAGTCACTTCCAAATCCATGACATCTTTTGTGATACAAAGCGTTACACCGTTGGCGAAGCAAGTGTGGCTGGGCTGAAGGAGTTTTGGTATATCGCACAGTTAAACATCACAACAACTTCAAATCAATGGATTGTATTTCTGCGTTACTACGAGAATTATTTCCTGATTTGATAATCGCAAAAAAAAGTATATTGCACTCGTACAAAAACAGAGGCGATTGTTTCGGGTGTCTTAGCCCCTCACTCGATTGACACTTTGACTAAAGATGTGTGACGGTTCCGTACATAAGTATCAGCACAGACAGTAGCAACCATGGGAATCAAAAGTTGTTTCCAGTCGTTGTGCAGTATTTTGATTATAAAAAAACGGTATCCAAGTCAAATTGTTAATTAGCAGGAAACAACAAACAAAAAAACCGCCACTGTTACTGACATGATAGTACGCTTCAGCAGTACGCTCTGAGCAAGGCCACAATATGTTGGCCGAAACGTCAGCTACGAGCAGATCGACGCGGCTTGTCCCGGACAGCCAAGAGACATACTCCGGCCGCGGGAGCCTACGTAATCATGATACAAAGTATTTTAAAAAAGCATGATATTGAAGGGAAAGTTATAGCATTCTCGGGTGACAACACGAACACATTTTGATGGCATGAACAGGAAAGAGACGGAAAACGTACATGCACTTTTAAAAAACCGTTTAAATACTAATTTAATTGGTGTCGGTTGTTCAGCTCATAAACTTCACAACGCAACTCATCATGGTTTGGATCAATTCGATCCATTTGACATTGACACCTTAGTTTTTAAACTGTACTATTATTTTTCGATCTATACTGTTCGGACAAAGGAGTTGCAGGATTTTTGTGAATTTGTCGATATCAAGTTGCGAGAACTTTTGAACCACACCAAGACCAGATGGCTAAGTCTTATGCCCGCGGTTCATCGAATCCTTCAAATGTTTGAGCCATTGAGATCATACCTTTTATCGCAAAGAGATCCACCGATACTCTTGCGGTCATTTTTTCTTCACGAGTTTGCTGAATCTTATCTTTTGTTTGTTCATTCCCTGATGACATTGTTTAACGACAAGATGTTGACGATGGAGAAAGAGGGTAACAGTTTGCTCGAAATTTTGATGGTCGTTGATGTGGTAATTCAGTTACCGAGTGAACGGATGAACAGAAAGTTCTTGACACTGAACATCAAAACTCAGCTTTTAAAACTGAGAGATAATGGGCAAGAAGTTGCGTGCGATAAATTCGTAGACAAAACCGTGAGCGTGTATAAAGGGGCAAAAGAGTATTTGGAGAAATGGACTCAGTCGTTCTCCAGAGTTAAATATTTTCAAATGGCTTGATTTCCGGTACAAAGTTCCTATCAAGTATGAGTCGGTAGAAGGAACGGAAGTGTATTTAAATGCAAGACATGTGGTGGTGAACGATTCAAAGTTATTTGATCAAATAGTTAAACTTAACAGATTTTTTGGAAAAACAGAGCGACGAAAACGTTTTCAAGCAATCAAGCAGTTCGAAAGTGTTTGCATTTCTTTTAGCTAATCCAATCGTGGAATCAATGTCAGAAATGTTAATGATTGCATAATTTCTTTTTGCGATTCCACCACACAATGCAAATTGTGAGCGCGTATTTTTTCTAATCAACGCTCAGTGGTCGAAAACGAAATTATTTGAATGTGGAAACCGTTCGTGCAATAGCACTTGTTCAGCACAGTTTCAAGGACATGAATTGTAATCATGTCATAATTAAAAAATTATTTGCAAAGGGCGGAGAATGTAAAGTCACTTGCTAAAATAGGCAGTTCTGAAAAGTATGGTAGCTGAATTGTTGCAGAGGAAATGAAAGGTTAAAATAGTTCAATAGATTTTAAATAAATTAATGATTTCAATTTATAGTATTTTTATTTATTTGATCACCCCTTTTTAGTAATACAATTTGTGGTACAATGTCCTGATTTTTTTACTACAAGTCCTGATTTTTCAGAACATCCATCTGGTAACCCTAAATGTTAACGAATGAAGGAAGTCATTGCTACAAGGTGGCTGTACGGCATTAACGTCAAGCAGGGTAACAGCGATTTAAAGTGCTCAGGGGTACGTATTGTGTTGATAATAATAACAATAATAATAACAATAATAATATATACACTAACAAGCTTACGCGAATAGAAAAGGAAATGAAATCCTTTGATCGAAAAAGCAACACATTTTAAACACTTACTGGCTGTGCAGTACAAAACAATAATCACCTTATTACTACACATGAGTTAAATGAGAAGAAAAACTCTGCCACTGTAATACAAGTACGGTAAATACTGCAAATTGCTGACACTTAATGACAGTTCTAAGTTACAAGAAATGGCGTTAATGCACAGATAACATGCACCAGCCGGTGCTGCTACTGCCTATCTTTATAGATCTCGCGTCGATAAGCTGCAATTTGATGCTTTATGTTGGCAAGAGTTTGCGCACGGAGATCATAAACACAACAAACGGTAAACATGCATACTACAAACTAAACATTCGAGTTGTGAGTTCATGCCTTTAGAAAAATAAGTACACAATACGTATTCAATGGTGAATATTCCTGACCTCGTAACGGAAAGTTGGCATTCAAATGGTTTTGTGTCAGCATTCTTCATCAACAGATTTTTTTCTCTTTATAATATAATCATATTCTCAATGGAAGTTTCTAGAGTTACCTGCACTTCTAACATTAGAATACTGAAATTTCCTAATTTATGTTTCAACATTCCAGCCATATGTTAAAAATGCTGAACGGGTATCGTAGGTAGGTAGGAATGACCTGGAGCGTAAAATTTCCATAATTATTTAGTAAAGTGTGTACATTTTCTATCATTTTTGCACATCATATTATTAATGTGTGTATTGTACAGTCGACTTCGGTAATAGTGAACTTCTGGGAACCAACATTTTTAGTTCACTGTATCCGAGGTTCACAATATCCGATGATGTCAAAATTAATAAGTTTCTTCATAAATATTTACTTTCTTAATATAGAGATAGATGAAAATACATTAACAGCACCAACTGAAAATTTAAATATCTTTATTTGCCCTTAAGAAAATCAATTTCAATTGTTTGCTTCGTACTTTTTCATTGGTAATTTCTCTAGATCCTTCTCCAGAGTTTGTGCTCTCTCCATACTCGATTCTGCATTGTCCTCTAGATGTTAGTATCGAAAAGCAGTCTTGAGACCACTCAATGCTTCTTGCTCTGTTGGAACACCGTCCCTCTCTCCGAAGGCCCATTTATTCGCCTAATAACATCGAGATGCTTTCGGTAGTGGCATGGTGCAAGCGGCGAATGAAACTGATCGCTTTACCGGGACGGATATCGACAGGCTGTGGCAGTCGCGTGCTTCTCGACCCCTTCCTACGCGCTTTATCCCGCGGAATATCAAGTGACAGCAAGATTGAAACTGAAGCAAGCGCTTGTTGCCGCCGCCAGTTGCAGCCCACGCAGGAGACGGCCTTTGTTTCCTCAGTAAAACTGAATAGCATAAGGTCATCAGCAGGGAACGGATCTCTATGTAAATACATATTTTCTATACAAGCTAATATCGATACTAATTTGCATTATCTTTATGTTTCACAGTGTGTAGAGTTGAAAAATGCGACTTTTCTTTTCCATATTTTTCCATATTCGGGGTTTTGGTACATATTTGAATAAAAGTTCATTTTTTTTCAATATTTCTTATAAAATCAGTTCATATAGCATATTAAGTTTAACAGTGAAATTTCATTTAATATTATTAGAAATACAGCCCAACAAAAAGAGCTCAAAGATTTTCAGTAATTCCTTAAACATAAGAGTTTGTTTGAAAATTACGGAGAATTGACATTGGGAAAGTAAGTTAAGAAACTGTTAATGTTTTAATTAATGTGAAGAATAGATCCACTCTCCGGTTCTGAAGCCCTGGCTGAGGGGTCTGACTGTCCCGCGAGGTAAAGGAGGGCATTAGGAGGCGATGAATGAACTATTGGATTTCTTTGACAAATGACCTTGAGACTTTGACGGTCTGAGGGAAACGCACGTCGTTTTAGTATCCACACTACCCCTTCTCTTCCCTCTGAGGCTGCCTCCCGAAAACCGCATGACGTCACAGACTTGGACATCATAATTCAACTTATACAGCTCCTCATTGTTACTTACAATCAATCAGAATACTGTGTTGGTCCAGTTCTAATAATCTCTCAATTAACTCAGCGTGAAATGTCAAAAGTAGCACAATCAGACTGTCAAAATACAAGTTACATTTCAAAATTCAAAGATGAGGGTATATCAACTAGCAATAAAATATTATTTTACCATAGTCATTTTTTACCATCCGTATTAAGTCCATATTTAACTCCATATTTTGATAAAAATAACTACATATATATTTACTTATTTCACATATTTTTAGTCTACATAAATTCGTTCACTGGTCATCGGTAGGGGACTGGGAATGGTCACCTTACTTTCACCTCAGGGTACACTACTCCTATTATGGCTTTGGTCGACATTTGTTTCAAGCTGTCTAGTGTTGGAATTTGTGTTACAGGGGCGTATATTCTTTTCCAGGAGGGAATTAATTTCCAGGATGTTGCATTTCCTACGTTCACTACAGCCGAGGTTCACGTTCACTATAACCGAAGTCTTCTTATGCTTATTTGTAATGTATGTGAAACGGGGCAGTGACTTTAGTTCACCATAACCGAGAGCTCGCTGTATCAGAGTTCACTATAACCGGAGTCGACTGTATATTTTGGAAAAATTGAACATGACCTTATTTGAAGATCTGTTTTTGATGGACACATTTTTACTAAGAAAAGATTTATCTTCTTATGCTTATTTGTAATGTATGTGAAACGGGACCAGTGACTTCACTGTAAGTTCACTATAAGTGGTGTCAAGTATTTTCACCATATGCGTCCACCACACACTCATTAATTTTTGAACCAATTATTGTATTAAGAACGAACAAAAGTGTTTCCTTATTATTGCCAACCTTTTTAATTGTAAAAGTCAACAAACTATAAAATTTATCTTTATTTTTTAAGTAGAATTAAAATGATTCTATTAAGAAGCGATCTTCAATCGATCTTATTACTAAAGACTGGATTCCCGTGTTACTGCATTTTTTGTTTGCTAACTTAAAATTGGATCAAACCAAGACAGAAATTTGAATCATAAAACGAACGTTCCTTTAGTAGTCGTTTTATTTTGCATGAAATTGCACGTTTAGGGTGTAACTGCACGATATTGCACGTTGTGTGGGTAATGCTGCTTGAAAATTGCACATTTTGGGATTTTACTGGACGAATTTGCAAGATTAACAGTTTTAATGCATAAAATATAATTTTTATTAAATCAATTTGTTTTAATTTATCTTTTTTAAGTGTTTCATTTTAGAAAAAGTTTTTATGACATAGTTCAGCAGTGCATTCGGGAGGTCTGTGAAACCGGAGTGCCGTTTAATGTGCATCAATTCTGCATTTAGTTGCTCTAAGAATTGAGTGTCTGTATCTTTCATGATGCTTATTGTCAATTTAAACTTTGGAGTTAATGCAGCAGGGTAGGTCCACGGTCCTTGGTTGCGGCCGCTTAGCAAACGCATGTTTGGGGTCTAACTTCCCAATCGGATCATTTATCCGTTTTGTCAGTTCCCCGAACTTGCCAACAAGAGAGCTAGTCACATTTGACTTTAGGTCCGAGCACGAAGCTTAGCCACAAGATGCACTGCGTTTCAAGTTCCATCGAATTTCTCGGAACAGACGTTGCCCTACGTCGTAGGGCCTACGAGGTACAAGAGAGAATAAAGGAAGTTTCTGATCGTTGTAGCAGCGCGTACACGTACGTAAAGTGAAGTTCAGCACACAGACAAATATAAATGTAGAATGTCTGAAACTGTTTTAGTTGATAGATATTTTTTCAAGAAAATAATTTCTCAGAAATAATTTGAAAATATAATTATAAATTATGTAATGCAAATACAAACGGTAAATTAGGCATTATGAAAATAATTAAAAACATTTCTTCTGCAACTTAATTTTAAAAAAATTTAAGGTCGCATTAACATCTAGGTCATTAGCGACCACTATTGGAGCTATCGTTATGGTAATTATGAAGATGAAACGAAATGGTGGTGGTAAGGCGTGAAAGGACAAGTACAATCATGCCTGAGGCGGGACTGGAACCCGCGACCCTTCGGCCCGAGATTACTACGACACTAATGCCTTAGTGATCACGGCCACCGAACCGACTTAATTATTTTTGTACTTCCTTTTTTTCTTTTTATGCTACTTTAATTTTGTGAGAGAATAATTTTTAAAATGTGAAATATGGTTTGTTTAAACAATATGTACAAACTTAACTATAGTCATTCACCTGAAAGATCTCCTTCATAATACAAAAAAAAAAAAAAATGATAAGTGAATTGGAGTTTCAGACTACATGTTTTAGACTACATAACACCTTCTTGCAAAGTCATGATCTTTTTATTGCATGTTTTGCACGTTTTGGTGATTTTACTGCACGTTTTAGAGATTTACTGCATGAAAATCCGGTCTTTAGTTATCACCATCTTCGTTCACTATTTTCGTTCTCTATCTTCGTGCAAAAAAGTCTCTTACTCGGTGACCACGTCTCCGTCCAAAAAAGGTTCACGCCGACGTCTCGTATTTAAGATGTCTGTACAAAAGACTAACTTCGCGCAACAGTAGCATTACAGAAAATCCTTCATATACCATTGCGGGGAAAAATGTATATAAACCTTCCACCGTTTGTAAATTTAATATCTCGATTTTGGTGAAAGTGTTGCCTTATCTTGTTACTAAGAGTATATATGTCTTGTTCGTATTTATGAAAGGCTTGGGGCGATAGCAATGTGAGACACATTTAGGCCAAAATCGCAATATGGATGATCTTGGCTGTTCAGGTGACACCGCGTCGAAGGCTGTGTTGCCGATGTTTCGACCATCTTTTCGTGGTCTTCCTCAGGGCTGGTCTGCAGGCTTTGGCAGACCAGCCCTGAGGAAGACCACGAAAAAAAAGATGGTCGAAGCGTCGGCAACACAGCCTTCGACGCGGCGTCACCCGGACAGCCAAGATCATCCACATGACTCTGGCCGCGGAAGCCTACGACTTCACCAAATCGCAATAGTCGTTACTTGTTACTGCGCAAGCCCTTCGTTTCTATTCTCTGCCTTCTCCGCAGTGCGCCTCCGCCTGCGCCTCCGCCTCCGCCTCCGCCTCCGCGTCCCCGGCGCCGCGCGCCCCGTCGCTCATCGCGGAGCACTCGCCGCTTGTTTACGCCCCCGGCCCCTCCCCGCACACGCTGCGAGGGCTGCCCAACCCACGCGCCAGCCCAACGCAGCAAAATCACTACAAACATTAACATTGCTTCATTCCTAAGTTTGTATTCTCGGCCATGAATTTTTCAAATAAAATTGCAGGTCTGATAAACACACTTTTTTTAAAATTTAAAAACGTTCTCTACTCGGTACAGACATTCGACCCTTGAATGGAATTTTCACCAGTTTCACGATGTTACTAAGATACAATGTATGTAGCAACATACACCCAATGCGGTAGTATTTGCGTAACATCACGTACCTGAAGACCTCATTGAAGAGCCGAATCGCCTGCAAGAAGTGTAAATCATTTTTCAATAAAAAAATCTCTCAATCAGGCCCACAATTTTATTTTATTTTTAAACATTTGTTCAATCAATTGGTGAGAGGGAGGTGGTGTATTTTACTTTCTCGTATACGTACGTATATGCGGAGTAATTTACGAAATATACAGGAAGTTACGCAATGCTGCGGAAAATCTATATCGAGATTTCAACACAAATACGCGTTTTGGGGTTCCCTGATATCGAAATAGTTATTTATATGTTATGGCCGAAAATAAGTGATTTTGGATGAAGTGTTTACCAACCGAGGCGGAGCGGAGCTGAGGAAGAAACAATAGCTATACCATAGGTTATAATCTACAAAAGGAGACTTTTGGGATCTTGAATTACATTCTTTCTTCCCGTTCTTTAGCCCAAGTAATTCGTATGAGCAAAATCTCGAAATGTATGTAAAATTGAATTGTCTATTTGATTACCACGAGGCTAAGTCATTCTATCTTAACGTGCGGTTAGCAATATTATAATGTTTACACACGCCCATTGTTGGGATTTCATGAGGTAACAGAATTCAGAAAACCTCACTTAAAAAAACAGGAAAAAGATACGCAATTTATTTGTCTTTCAAATATTTAATAGCACTTTCCAATTAGAATTATAATATTTTCATTTATCTTCCATAAGCCATTGTCTACTCACTCGTATCAATGGAGATTAATGAGTGGAGAACATACAACGTTTAAAGCCAGGATTAAAAACTCCTTCTATTAAAAAGATCATTGTAAAAAATAAATATTTTTAGATTTATATCGGTCTGTGATCCAAAAGGCTAACGTATTTTTCCAATGTGCAAAAAGCAGTATTTACGGATACATTTCCCACAATTTCTATTATTTTCTCTGCAAGACTTTCTCCATCAGAATCCCATTTTCTCTCTCCTTGCCTGTATAATAATTGTGTTTTTTAACTGACGCATTCGCAAGTAACACGGCTGAGTGAAGAGAGATAAACAGCACTAGTGCGCCGGCCGTTGCCCACCCTCGCACAGTTTCATCTTAAAACGCGCGTCCGTTTATTTACTCTCCGAGAGAGAGCCACCGAGGATTGCAAAAGAAGAGGGAGAAATATTACGTCCTCTTCACTTAGGAATGAAGTATGGGCCGCATCTATGGAGTCAAAAAGGGTGTCAAAATTCAAGCTGTCAAAATTTAGATTTAATGCAAGACTGCACTAGTGGCGCCGCAGAATCGCACAGGCTTCCTCGTAGTAAAGTTTTCTAATTTCCTTAAAATTTAACTGGCTATACAGTCTTGATCATCCTCTTGCCAGTTGCCATTTATCGTCGCCAAAAATACATTTTTTTGACATTTTCTCGTTTTCTATTAGTACAACCGAGATATTACTTTAAGAATATTAAGAAGAGTAAAACCACATCCTAAATAACAATTTCCATTGCAAAATTTGGAGCCGTTTAAAGAAAATTACGCATAAGCGTTACCGTAAATGAAATATTTGACGACGACGACGACGAGGTCGTAGTATGTAGTCGAGGTCGACCTGGGAAGCAAGTATGTATTTTTGGAAAAAACAACAACAAAGAAATAGAGAAATATGGGGTTTATGTCATCTTATAGAGTGAATTTATCACTATCTCTACGACGAGTTCAGAGAAAAAATTTGGAGCCGTTTTTCAGAAAATTTTGTTTGGTGATTTTTTAAAATTGCAAATATTGCACACAATGTAGCGCGAAAACTACTAAAATTTTCAAAAAAGTGTACATAACCATAATGAAAAAACTAATTATAGACGAAGGACAATCTCTATCTTTAATTTTGTAGTTTTAGGAAGACGCCGAAAAATTTAACATTTTTCAATTTTCGAAAATTCAGAGTTAACCATGAAAATCGGACCTATGCCATCTTTATAAGTGTACTCTATCTTTACATGAAACAGAAAGAAAAAAATTGGAGCTGTTTGTGGGAAAATTTTGAGAATATCCGGGGGACATGTAATATACCACCAAATTTTGAATAAACGTTTTTCAAGATCCCTGCGTCTCGAGTCGTGCCAGATCGACTGGGGAATATCCGTTTTGGAAAAAATCGTATATATGGTTTAAGTGCTTGTGGTGTTCACAAACACACACAGAGAGACACAGACAGACAGACACATAGACGAACGAACGTTTTGAAGAAACAACAACACTCTCTTTTCAGGCATCAGATCCCAAAATGTGTATTTCCGTTGAGATCTCGAAATCGATTTTTCGCATTAATAGCATACAGAACTTTCTCTATACTACGTGTATAGAGAAAGAGAAAGTAAAAACAATAAAAAGATGTGGATATCTCTCAGGACATTACTTTGCATACCAAAATCATTTTCCATAATCAGCCAACTAATTTACCTTCGTGCTTGAGAATTCAGACTTTTGTTCACTCTCGTATCGGTGCCTGTTAAAATGGATGACGAATGGATTGAATTTTAATTTATTTTCTTCCACATTACACTTCTACATTTATATTAAGATTAGGCGATGTTCAAATTTTCTAAAATAATACTATTTTACTAGTTCTAGCTCTCCTCAGTGATTATCGGGAAAAGCTACCTTTGAAACGGGATATTAGTCCTCCAACTGGCACATCGCTTCCACAATTGGTATCTCATCAGACCCAATTTTTTGATTGATTGATTTTTCGTGATTCCGGGCGCGTCAACGGCTTTGGTCATTAGTCCCGTAAGTGTAGTGCATGCCACCCCCCCGGGAGATTGCGGTGATCTTCCCCCGCTGGATGGCGGGCGACGACCCACCGTCGGCTAGTGGGGTTTCCCCCTAACCAGGACTCTCCCACCAGCGGGGCACCGCCCCAGCTGGGACAAGCTCTAAGCTCCCGACCGGTCTTCCGGAATATGTGGTAGTGTAGTGCATGTTAGTGTAAGTGTGTGTAAGGGGAGAGGATAGGACAAGGAAGAGGAAGGAAAGATCGCGCGCGGTCCGTGGCCCGTTTGGAAGGGTACTGCTCCGTCATTCGCCTGGTGTTGATAGGAGAAACCACGGAAAACAAACGATCACAGCAGCCGGCCGCTAGAATTCTCCTCCAGACAGCGACTGAATTCGACATAGCTGAAAAGCTAGTGTCGAAAATCCTGCCGTCCCGGACCTCCCGGTCAGAGGCGCTGCAGTGGCATCAGTTGATGGACTGAGCTACCGCTCCCGGTCCAATTTTTTGATTTTTTGATGTTTTTTGTTAAAAGGGTTAATGCCTTCTTTGGAACAGCTCATGGAATTCAAAATGGTATGAACGTCAACTATTCAGGAAATCGTGTCATAGTAACACAATAAATAGAATATTAAATATTTCTACGAGTATTAATTACAAATTATTCATTTTCAATTCAATTTTTTTTAATCTTAATTTCCTATCTGTATCTTAGCGTCAGAATCCATAGTCTGGTAAATCTTAGCCATTAAAGAACACTGGGAAAATGCGTAAGTAGGGACTACCACGACTGTTTGGCCTGATTTCTAAAACGGATACATATTTCACTCAGAGAGAAACGTATATTTTGCCTTTAACAACGTTCTTTGCTTTGCAACGAGTTTATATTGAAAATAACCCACAGCAAATAGAGGACCACCTGTATATTTGTCCTCTCTTCACTAACGATCCTGGTTCTCATCTCCTGATCGTGATTGCACTTGGAAGATATGGACCAGAAACAGCACAAGACGGCAGCCTCCACGACGAGGGAACGTTCATTAGTTTACTCCTGCAGATGCTTCTATCAGTTTCAATACGTAACTTTTACTTTGATGAGTTCTTTATCAGGCCCTTCTTAATAGGTGATTTTAAAAGGAAAATATGTCCACTTTTTTCATAAAATGAGTTAAGATATAAATTTTCTTTGTTATAATTCAAGCTATAGGTTAGTGTAAAAAAACTTGTCTAGCTTAAAGTGTTCTATTGCCAACTAAAAATTCTAATGACTGGAAAAGAGAAAGAAGTACAGTACTAGTATCTGATCCTTACCCAGAAGAACTAGTATTATCAGCTAGGAAACGTCTAAATGCTTCATGACGACAGTAATAGATACCGAGGACATCATAGATTTCAAAACCTGGTGGTCGAACTCCTTTAAGAAGACAACTAAGTTTCTTGCTTGTCCTCGTGGTCTGATGTGACTCTTTTCACACAAGGCAGCTAACGTATGATGGAGAATATTTTAGACATCCTGACACTTGAGTATAAATATTGTTGGGCTTGGCTAATCAGTTCTCATTCATGTTGGCAAAAGGTAAAGCAAGTCTAGATTTGCCTGTCAAAGAGAGTTTATGCTTAGCTGATCTTCTCATCAACAGAAAGAAAAACCGATGTTCAAAACAAAGTAAAATAGATCCCACATGAATATCTTCATTTCTATCAGAAAGTTTTGACGCAGCCACAGATTCAAGTGGAAACAGAGGATGAGTAGCAGTTGCTAATATTATGAATTTAGTAAGAGTATTTTTCATGCCCACGTAGCACAATATGTTAATTTACATCATTATAGTAAACCCTCGTTAGCATGAACTCATGAATACTTCGGTTCCGGCAAAGGAGTACGGTAATACTGACATACTTCGGTTCCGGCAAGGGAGTACGGTAATACTGACATTTATAATACTAGGATAACACAAATTTTTTATTACGCGAACTCCGATTATTTCGGTCCCTTAGAATTCGTGTTAATGAGGGTTTATTGAAAATATTTATTCAACGATTACTTAGTTTCGTAAGGTGAAAAATAAAGAAATTTTTAAAAAAAGGTTTTTTTTAATATTTCATAATTATTTTACAAAGGAAATAAGTTCAGGGTAAAAATATGGGTCTGCACATCATAGAAATACAAATTTCAAGTTATAGAGAAGCCCAAGCAGTCAATAACAATTAGTTCTACAACATTTGTGTAGAACATAAATGTCCCAGAGGCCAATACTGTGGATGTTGTAAAGTTTTCTTTTGTATTTTGTTTTTCTCGGAACTACGAAACAAGGAGGTATTTCCCTTTTCAAATCACCGATTAAAGTTTATACAACGAAGATATATATTTTTATTGAAATCCATCATTATGTTGGATAGTATATACTCTACCGATTATTAAGAAACTTACAGCCTGTATCGTACCCGCACTGACCTATCTGCTGGGACGATTCAGTGATAGCATTGTCGTAGCCTCCGCATCGTTTCTGACAGGGCTTCCAGGGTTCGAGTCTCGACAGGACGAGAATGCCTGGAGAATAATTCTAGCGGCCGATGCTCTGAATGATAGTTTTCTGTGGTTTCTCACATTCAATACCAGACAAATGCCGGACCTATATTTGTGGAATAGCAAATGGAGAATGCACTGCGCGCGATATTTCTTTCCACTTACTCGCCCCCTCTTCTCCCCTTACACACACACACACACACACACACACACACACACACACACGCGCGCGCACGCACGCACACGCACACGCACACCACTACACTACCACTCATGGCGGGAGGGTAGAGCTCGCCCCGGCTGGGCGGTGCACTGCTAGAAGAGGTTCCTGGAGGGCAACTCAACCAACAAGAGTGTAGATTGGCGCCGGATCTCGCATCTCTCTCGTCTCTCCCAGCGGGGGAGGAACACCGCCATCTCCTGGCAGCAGTATGAACTACACCTACGGGCCTAATGACCACAGTAGTGCCAGTAGACCCGACTGCAAACCGTTAATAATCAATTAGACAAAACGTCGTTTCTGCCTTTAATCATCGTGCGTGGATTGAATCCAACGAGATAAGATGAGGGAGAAAGCTCACGATGAAAACTATAACCGTAGAAGTGCAAACGAGTAAGGCGAGCGTTAAAAGCTGAAGGATTTGCCGGCGCGTAACCTGAGCCCGCGGAGGGCTACCTGTGTTTTGCCTCCGCGGCCGCTGCGATTACCGCTCCGGTGGAGTGGCTCCAGGAATAGCTCGGGGTCGCCCCGCCCCGCCCCGCCCCGCCCCGCCCCGCCCCGCCCCGCCCTGGCCCTGCACACTGCGCCCGCGCGCGAACGCCGCGGCGAAAGGAGGTGGCCCTCCCGGGCACACCAGCACTGCTCTGGAGAAATCTCTTCCTTTTGTGATTCGCATTGCCGTCCCTATCTGAGATGACCGTCATGGAAATTCAAATAGGTCGAACGGGATTTGAACTCCTGCAACCAGATTTGGAAGGCGAGTGGCTCGACTCCAACACTACGGGTCGCTTCTAGCTAAGAAAGCTTCACGGTCTGGGCCGTCACGTCATTCACAGCGATTCGCCGTCGATAACACATCTTTCGCGGAAGCCTACGCGACAGGGAAGGTCCAGTTATAAAACAAACAACCTCATTGCTTTCAAAGCAGTTAATTAGAGGAAAGTAGGCCATTATTCCGTTACGTCATTTATGTGTGTTTATTAAAGGAAGAAACATTTGAAGAGAATAATTGATATATCTAATTGAATTTTTTAACTATACTTGTACCTGTAAGATGTTCAAAATCGAAAAATACCTTTCAAGAACTGTAATATTCGCACGACTCAAAAATCACGAATTTGGAATCATGACTGCAATTTTATTATACGTCTTAATAACTATCATTAACAGAATTACTTTGAAGTCTTTTATAATGCCTTCTCCATAATCCATCAATAGTTAAGCGTGTGATTTCTGAATTGCAACGACGAGCTAAAACTCGAAACAAGTTTATCTCAAAATTTCACTTGAGTTTGTGAGAATAATACAGCGCACGAACGATGTATAAATGATAAGGTCGTTTGTTGGCAAGTGCAGAGTATGTTTTTATGGCGGGAGGGGGTTGATCTTCCCCAATTGGATGGCGAAGTCTGCCGCTGATCTATACGTCGGCTTGGTGGGTTTTACCACATCCAGGTATCTCCCACCAATGGGGCACCGCCCCACCCAGGACTAGTCTTAAGCCCCTGACTGGCCTCCCAGCACGTGTGATAGAAAGTAGGTATAAGAGGTGAGGGTAGGACGAGAAAGAAGAAGGAAATATCGCGCGCTGTCCGTGGCCCGTTTAGTTGAGTACTGCTCCGGCATTCGCCTGGTGTTAATCGAAGAAATCACGGCAAAGTACCGATCACAGCAGCCGGCCGCTGTAATTCTCCTCCAGAGAGCGGCTGAATTCGCCCTAGCTGACAGGTTAGTGTAGAAAATGCTGCCATCGTCAGGACTCGAAGCCGAGACGCTGCGTAAGCCGGTGCTGGTCGGTCCTCGCGCGACGGTGCTTGTGCCCACTGATGTTGTGTGGCGGTCGGAGACATAAATATACGAGAGCTCACGCACAAAAACATGGGGCACGTGCACACACACTCACATGAGAAACACTTAGGCTCCCCACACTCTCGTCAACTGATTAAAATAAATCAAACCAAGAATAAATTAGTTTATGAAGGTTTGATTTCAACGGAACAGAGCTGAAAGAACGGAAGAGTTGGCTACATAAGAGTTCAACTTGAACATCGGTAGAGGCCATAGGATTTAACTGTGATATTCTCTTGGCGGCGCTGAACCGATATACTCTAACCCGCTGGATAGTCACAACCGATACAGTTTCATTCTTTTTAAGGTATTAATACATTATTATTATTACTATTATTACATTATTATTACTATTATTATTACTATATTAGTATTAGTATTATTGTTGTTGTCGTCGTCGTTGTTGTTGTTGTTGTTGTTACTATCGTACCCGTGCAAGAACTTTCGCCCCACCCTCTTCCCTATTTTCCATTTCCATTTTAGACCTTTAATGTATCTTTTTTTCCAAGACCCTCTTATCCTCCGTCACTTGTTCTGTATGTCTCCTTGTAATTGATACAATGCAATACACTCTTGTCAACACAAACTATTCTTATTTATATCTATTAACATACCTAGAAATGTTATGAGTGTTATTACTGCCGAGGCAAAAGTTGAAAATCCAGGCGTAGCGTAGCGGAGCCGAGACCATTACTGCGATACTAAACACGTACCTTCTGTTGCTGAGACACGTTAGTACGATATTGTAGGGTGTTGCTTGCGATATATTTATATAAATAATATTCATATACAGTGGTTCGTGAAAGATGGATGCAAATATTTCTCGCGAACCTACAGAAACGACGTTCGGTTAGGAAATTGGCGCGTTGCCTTATGGTGGCGACACCTTCACATCGTCAGTAAATACGATTACCGGAGTAGTTTCATTAGTGAGGAAAATGAGGTTAATTTATCTCATATAAATTTTTCTAATTGTACTATTAAAATATTAAAATTAATAATAATTATTCCCCAAATATTCCACAAACTTCTGAATTGTTTGAATCTGTTTTGTACATCGCCATGTTTTACCTTAACAAACATTTGGCTTGCGATGAATCGATGGTTGTTTACGTTGCTAAACCCAGCCCGTTGCTCAGGATGTTAAATTTCTTAACGTACAGGTAGGTTCAAATGCACAACAAACCTACAGGATTGCATGTTAACAGGCGTTAAAGACGCATGTGACCGATAAACGTTATTACCGAGCAGAGAGGTACACCCGTGTAATTCAATCGCGTAGAATGTCGAGTAATCAGTTTAATTTCACATACAGTTGCAGATTCTACAGGTTCTGAACAAGTGGGGAAGAATCGAGAAGCATCGAATCGGCAATATTACATTCAAAAACATCTTATCCTGTAAATTACGGTTTGAGAAACATTTCATTGAGGTCTTTGGCCTCATAATTTTAGTTTTTAAAGCCCTTAAACGCTTCGTTTAGGAGTTATTTAACGATATAGATTTAAAAAACACGACCGAGTGTTGCGGGTTGCATTTGACATGAATAAGATGCTGTTTTTTTTTTTCAACAAATCCTCCATGCCGCACTGCTTGATGCGGTCGCGATAATGCGACAAGGGCTGAGAAGGACTCAAATAGTCGTTCCGAATTCCATCTTGGAGATACGACCCTCATCCGCCATGTTAGAAAAACCCAAGTATATGTGGAAAGTGTTCACTACGATAGATTTCGGGGCAATTTTCATGAACCTAGTACTTCAGTTTGTGTACATTTTTCAACCTTTTTCCAAATTCCTGTGTTTGAGATCACTAAAGGCATTATATACAATGATTTTTGTTTCCTTTGCTTAAATTCTTATCCTAAATAATTGCATTTTCGAATTTTTTCAATACGTATAGATTTTTGATGACTTCTTCTCAGTGGTTGAGCTTTATTGACCTCTATAGCTGGCACTACAACAATCGGTTACCACAAAACCAAATATATCACAATTTAGAACTATTTAATTGCTACTTAATTACGCAAAACTTAATGTAAATGTTCTTCAAACTTCCGAGTAAGCTAAAGCGAGCTAGCTAAAGATTAAGATTTTTATATACGACGTATATAAGTCGTATGTTATTCTGACTGCTCTCTATATAACGTATATACATAAAATAGATAAATGTTTATACATATAGCTTAAGATTAAGCTGGCACCTCTTTAATCTACAAGAGAAAGTTAATTTGGAATGACATCAATTATTATTTATCTTTCTATTTCTTTGTACATTTGTTATTTCATGTATTCTTGCTTCAAAATTATGTTTTTAATTTTTTTTATACTCCCATTTTTTTGTATTGTGATTAAATTCTATTTTTCACTAAAATTCATAAGAAATAGCAATTTAACAGGCAGCAAATAAATAAATATTAAAAAATTAACTATGAGGTGAAGGATGATGAGGTGTGAAGGGACAATCACAAATACGACCATGCCTATGCAAGACTCCAACCTGCAGCCTTCTTGGTGCAAACGACGGCTGCTGCAACCGCTAGCCCCATGTGGCCGGCTTATTGTTATTATTTGTTATTTATTAATAATTATCATTATTATTTATCTTTATTTATTATTTAACTATTGTATTATTACATTATTATTGTATTATTATTATTTTTAGTTTTATTTCGCGGGGGTGCTGCGCGCTGCGCCTCTCGAGGCCAACGTCGCCGCTAGTTAGTCCGATGGATTGAACGTGTTGCATGACGTCTATCGTAGGGAAACATCGGATTTTGCAGCCAATTTTATTCCTTTGATGTAGGCACTGGAAATGTATTATAAACATGCTTCAAGACTGTATGACAACTGTGTATGTAGTACCTTTTATTTCTATTTCACCATTACAGACAAAAAACAACCTCTCCTTCTAGTAAAACGACAGATCATATCCACTGGAACAGAGGAGAATAAACTGGAAAACATCGCTAGGCAAAAAAATGTATATGAAATGAATATCCCAAATTGCTCCGGTTGCGCTCTGCGTCAAATAATGAAAGACAATTAATGCGTTGTATATTATTCTAACATCAAAATACGCACCAGTCGCAAATGTGGACATTTTGTCATTGTGAAATAATTATCAGCAAAGAAAGGCTCTTATAGCATGTTCATTTCTGTATTCCCTTTAATACTTAATACACGTTTTTAATAAAATGAAGTCAAAGCAAAATAAATGGTATGTAAGATTGCTAATTTCAAGTAAATTTATAGTAAGAAATTTTATAGCATATCTGCGATCTACGGTTTTATTTTAGCCCCAAGAACCTTCCTGATTTTGATATTCTAAAAAATAACAGTAATATTTATTATTTCTTAACTTTGTGCTGAATTTCGAATAATGGATGTGTAATTTCTGTCAGCCCGGAGTTTGATGACCTAATAACGACAGTAAAAGTGTGACAAAAAGTTTCACAAAATTACCTGAAAAAAATTAAAATGAACTCAAAAAGTTAACAAATCAGTTTTCGTTACAAAAATGGGAAAGTGAATTCAAATTCCTCCAAAGGTGGAGAGATAGTTAGCAACTGGCAAAATTAGCATAATTATTCTTCAAATGAAAAAAATCTCTGGTTCAAAAAGTTTCTAAAAGGTATTCTAGAACGTATCTGTGGTTCCATTCGTAAGATCATACTTGCTATGCGAGTGTGACCGACTAAGTCAGCAGGAAACCACAAGCAGTTGCATGCAACAAAAGACCAAATTCAGCTCAAGAACGTTAGAGCGTCTTTCACATTCAATCACAATAAGGGAATGATGTTTTTAACATTTGACGCTTCTTTCAGAAGTCTATTTTGTCGCACCGTGAAACCTTCGGACCTGATCCTGAACGCCCTTGTAAGCACAGGCGCCTGTAACAGAGCCACAAAGTCATGATGCTGCTGCAGCTAACTATACATTCGCGGAGGAGAAGTGAAGCGAATTGCAATGACGTCTTTTCTTGCTTCGACCACTTCAATCGCTCCATTCACAAGGAGCAGTTTTCTTTTGTTTCCCATCGGAACAAATGAACACGCACTGTGGAGCAACGGGCGGGAGACAGACGTTGCGTCATGTACTATAGTAATATTTATTCTTAAATTCTATTTACATAGCTAACTTATGGCTTAGCTTACAAACTAGATACTTACAAACTAATCTAAATCTACTTTGTCTTACATCCTGACTTAATCTAACAACGAACATTATTTACATTATTTACGGTAAGCAATACATACACATATAACACTTACAAAAACATACACTTTTAACATTACACATGAACTCATCTAGAACACGAGCGAACAATAATTCTGTCTCAAACCGCAATATGTATTGATAGCCGTAAATAATTGATTGCAGTACTGGAAGAGGCGCTTCTTACATCATGTTACACTCTTCTTATATCATGTTCCTTCCAAAATCATTTTCACTTAGCTGGGAGTGGGGCTAGAGCTTGAATTACAGCTGGGGATGAGAAGTCGTGGCTATACTTGGGGTTTTTCTAACGTGGCATCTGAGGATATTATCTTCAAGATGGAATAAGGCACGACTTTTTGCGCGTTTCTCGGTCCTGTCGCTAGAGACAGTTGATCTATAGCACTGTTTGATACGATCGCGATCATGCGACATCTTCGAGCAGGACCAAAAAAGACGTGTCTTATTCCATCATGAAGATAATACCCTCAGATGCCACGTTAGAAGAAACGAAGTATAGTCTGAAGAGGAGGCTAGAGTAGGAGGGGGCTAGTGTCGGGGAGGGAGGCCAGACTCGGGGAGTGCTAGTAGGGAGGGTTACGAGTAGGGGGGAGTTAGAATAGGTGCGGGGGCCAGAGTCGGCGGGGGGTAGAATCGGGGAGGGGGGATTAGTCTGGGGCTAAGCTGAGGATAGAGATGAGGCGCGAGCCAGAGCGGAAGCTGTGGCGGGAGGTGGTGGGTCGGCCGGCGCGCGCGTTGGCGGCGAAATCCGGCTCCTCGGCCGAAGGACGCCAGCCCGCGCGGCCTCGCCTCCACGGCGGACCGCTCCTCTGGCCCCACGCGGCGGTTCTACACCTCTTTCGGGTTTCTTACACTTCTTCCTCCAGTGGCGCTACACAACCGGCCACTCGCAATGCGAACACGGAGAGTAAGCATCGCCATTGGCAGACCAAAGGCCCTACAAGGCGGCAGTGGAACAGGAACAGGGCGGAAAATCGCTCGCGGACGTGGTTCCATTCTTAACGTTCCGACTGCACCGCATCCGTCGAAATTGGTCCGAAAGTGATCCGTGATTTGAAAAATAAACGAGACCGATCAGAGCAGCCGACCTCGGGACTCGAAACGGTTTACGAGGCGTGAGCTGCGGACTCTGCAATGCACACATCAACACACTCGAACTCCTTTCAATCCATGTGCACTTTTTCAATTGCCCAATTGTGATTTCGAAGTACCCAATATAGATTTTCTAGGAATTAAAATTTTCCAGCGATCATTTATTGTAATACACTATAAGTAATGAGTGAGTTTTACCTGCATATTGGGGTACACATAATCCTAATAGAAAAATTATTTCTTTCCAAAAACGTATAATAGCGAACTCTACTAGGAGGGGTGAAACATTTTGTAATATATTAATTTCTTGAGTCAATTGACACTTTCTGAAAGCGAAAATCTAACATCTCATACCTGTTGCAAAAAGCAAATTTTGAAAAAGCTTTATAATTTTTTTGGTTGAGAGTGAAATAAAAACAGACAATATTCTATGGGAGTTTTAAATTTCATTTTGACCCACTAACATCTCAATTTGTTGCGAATCAGCGTCAACGCCGTTGGTTCAGTGGTGAGATGCAGATCAGCATTGACGATCATTTAGGCAGTTAGGTAAATCTGACAGAGAAGGTCTTGGGTTGAGGTTGGTGTCAACTATAACAAGCCAATAGGAAGCCAAGCCGTAGGAAGGTAGAGAGGCATTCTGGCCTTCCTCCTCAAATGACATAGCGGTTGCTTAATGCACTAGCAAGCGCTGGGTATTGGCCTCAGGAATGCACCGTCACCAAATTGTGAATATATATAATCTTCTTCCATAAGCTCTACATCCCTTTGTGGGTATAGACTTTTTCAATTAAGTCATTCCATCTTTTCCTATCCTCTACAGACACTCTCCACATTTCTTCGCCCGACACTCTTAAATCTTGGCACATTGCATCCACCCTGGTGGGTCAAGATCTCGGTAGATCTTGACCTTCCTCTGTTTCTTGCACATGTTGTCACCCAATCCATTATCTTCTTTGGGAATCTGTTTACCTGCATTCTTTGAATATGACCCAGCCATTTAATTCTTCGAGCTTTAATAAATATGATGATATCCTCCCCTTTTATTAAGTTGTCTATTTCATGATTAGTTCTTGTCCTCCATCAGCAATAACTTGTATTGGCCCATATATTTTACGTATTATCTGCATCTGAAATATTCTTAAATGGTGTATGTTTTTGTCGTTTATTGTCCACGTTTCTGAAATGTAACATTAGAGCGTATTAAGGTCATGTATATTTTCATATTTTTATCTCGTTGTTAATAATTTTGATTTTAGCAGTTTTAGATTGATATAATACGATTTTTACCCTTTTCTTATACTTTCATGGATTTCAGATTTAATTAGATATTTTTCACTTAAGATAGATCCTAAATAATTAAAGTTTTCGACCTTTCAGAATTGGAAGTTATTTATTTGTATTTCTTTTATAGAGGTTTCTGGTACATATACTTTGTTTTTTGGTCGTTAACAATGAGTCCTACTTTTTCGACCCATTTCTCTAGTGCATTAAACAGTACAACAGTGTCTTTCTTGATTCTTCCTACTATAACCAAATCATATGCATAGGAGCTGAGATAGCTTAAAACTTGTATCTCCTCTTATATATAATTTTCTAATTACCGTTTCCAATATTAAATTTAACAGGTTTGTTGAAGAAGAAATGTGAGAAAAGGAAAGTGTAGTTTTTCAGAATATACTGATGAGAGTGCCTCCTTCAGCGGCGCGAGCCCGGGAGGCGCGCGGGGCAGGCTAGCCGGCGCAGTGTTGCACGCGCCGACATTCCACATGTAATATAGTGTTCTTTAATAGTTTAGTAACTCCAAAACCTATTTGATGTCTCCACAACTGTGTTCAATACAGCCTAACAGTGAATAAAGAAATCAGACAAAGCAGTACGGCTCAAACGTGCGACCTTTAGAGAGATAGCGCACGACGCAATTTTAGCCGATTGCAGCGAAAGAGTTTAATTGTTCGAAGCAGGGTTCTTCATGTAGAGGTTTCAAGCTTCAATTTTATCTAAATTAAAAGTATTTTCGTATTTTCGTCATGGTCATTTCAAAAGTGTTTATTTCTATGGTTTTAACGTAAAATTGACTTTTTTCAAACTAATGCGGCACGTTCAAATAAGTACTGTTTGATGACCGAAACAGTCGTAGCGGGCTAACGTGGGCACCACCTCAGCCAAAAAGCCGTTGATAAAAATACCAATAACTAATATTTATTTTCTAAAAAAAGCGAAAAATGTCCAATATTTGGGTGTTTATGAGGTTTGTGGCACTCTTAAAACCGATTTTTAAAACGATTTTTTCACGGCGATGTTGTTCTTGCATCGACAACAAACTCTTTTACTTTCTTACTGCGAAGCACAGAGAACGTTATGTAATGTTGCGCGAAAAAACTGGGAATTTTCGGCAGAAAAACTTATTACAGGGCCCTCGGAACGAAAAAGTGGATAAATCCAGTTGCTAAATTTATAAAATATCCTCTAACACGTGGTTTAGACAGAATCCATGTTTTGTGTGATCTTGATACCGAAAAATCGAAAGACTGCAAGACGTCTGTCCGTCCGTGTCTCCGTGTTGGTCCGTGTCTGTCTGTCAACGATGTTAGCAGTTAAACCGTTCAGCCGATTTCGAAACTTAGAAAATAAGCTCTTAAGACAATTTTAAGCATATTTTGTCTAACAAACTCCTTGGATATTCCGAATGGCTGAGCCGCAATAAGAACTCAAACTTTGGTTTGAAAAATACTTTATATGCAAACATTTCTATTTCTGAAACTTGTAAACACTCAAGAAACATGTAAATTGTTTATTATTTACATAAATGAATATATTTGTTCACAAAGAAAAATTATCACAAACTGGAGGTGCTACAGAATGGCTCAGACTTTCTCGTAATAATTAATAAGCCACCATTGATGGCTATCGAAAGCTGCTCACCGAGTACATTAAAACCTCGATATCATTGCTGACTTGTGATGTGTAGTCGTCCAGGCGGGTTCGGTGGACGGTGGGATTAGAGCAGGAAGCAAGACAGCCGACAGTCGTCTTCAAAGGTCTGGTCTCCTGGAAACGCTCGAGGTCGCGACGGAAAAGAAAATAGCACCGCGCGTAATGGCGAGGCGTGTTGTTGAACACTGTTTATGATTGCGAACTTCGTGCAATTATGATGTATGAAATAAAAATATGCACTTAATTGTCATTTGTAATAAAAACAATTTTTCATTTCACAGTTTTACTTGTCTCCCTCTGAGAGCAAGCGCAATGCACGTTGACATAACCTCATCTCATTGACACGATTTTCTCTTTTATTGAATCACAGTGCAAATCAGGGATATTTAAAATGTTGTCTAAGGGTACTATATTACACTTTCCCTCTAGTATGGAGGGGATACCCCCAAACATTCCTTTCCTCATATCAACACAGAAGTCAAAAAATCTCTTACCACTTTGCGATTTGTCACAAAAATGCGCTAATTATAAAAATGTAAGATGTAAGAATGAAAACAATATTGTAATTAAACTAATGTTTTCGATAATATTTGGAAACCACATGCAACGAAATTAAAATGCAGTGCCATCGATCACAAACACATGACCACACACGATTGTCGAGAAACATCGCGAGAAGTTGCATCTTCGAGAAGCAACAAGACGCGTTGTGCTGCGCATTTCCACAGCGACAGTCGACTGTCTTCGGCATCTACTGTCCTGTCTCAAACCTTGAAGCAGCCGGCAAATGAGTCAGGACAGTCCGCTGTCGAACGAACCATCTTTTCCGCTGTCCCCAGATATTTACACGACACTACGGCAGTCGCTGCCCTGTCGACAGCCTTCGTGTAAAGGCGTTTTCATGATGTGGCGACTGCGTATTTGGCCAGTCACATAATCGTGTATCCAACATCCCAGCGATAATCATTCATTCATATTATTATTATTATTATTATTATTATTATTATTATTATTATTATTATTATTATTAACATTCATACTCTACAGTCCTTCAAGTAGTGAAAGGTAAAGACAAAGCAGCGCGGTGATTCGCTGCCAAGGAAGGAAGACTTCAAGGCTTGAGTCTCCGCCAGCACCTCCGTTGAGAAAAAAAACTTCGGCTCTCATCGCACAGTCGTTCCAAGTCAACAACACTTTACCAGCAGAAGTTTCAATTGTCACAAAGGGGTAATTTTTCCCGCACACCTTAATGCAGCCCCAGCAACCTAGATGTCTAGTGACCCATAAAAACGAAGACGCGGGATCGTTCGTCAACAAATTCGCTTTTCCAAGAGAAGCGCCGCGGAGAAATCCGATTACTGGCGCCTCCCGAGATAAGTTACCAGCGCTCGATAAGAGGTCGACGAGGTCTAGGATCACAGGTCCAGGGGAAATGTTACTGCGATAGCCAATGGAACACAACGGACTGTTGGTATCTTGCCCTTTTTTACACAAAGAGACATCTTTTGGACGAGGCCACGCGAATTGCACCCGCCTTCTACAAGTTAATTTATTCTTCTTTAGATGAAGATCTTTCCTATTCAACCGTGGTTTTCTTCTATTGTATTCTGAATTTCCGAGAAGATAAATCGCATCACTATTACACCACCCCATTGGTACTGGGACAGACCTAATAACGATAGATATACTATGATTGTGAAATATGGAAGGGGCGGTATTGGAAATTAGGAAGAGGGATAATATTTTCTACTCGTTAATTAGTGCTTCCGAATCTCATTGCAAATTACGAGTATTATGCGTAGATTTATTCGTGCGTCAGTTACAGAGAAGACAAACATCTTTTGTTTGTTAACTCAGAAAAATTACCATTATTGGTATTGTTTTTAAGACTATTATAGGATTTCGATCCAATTAAAAATATACTTTCATGAAAAATCTTAACTTCCAGATAATTCTGAATAAAATATGTAAATATATTAAGTAGTTATTTGTAGAATAATCAACCACGCTAAACGTGAAGTCACATTCATTCTACCTTTAATTACTCTCCGTTAAAAACTTTGAAAATTCTAAAATGAGCGTGTCTAAATCAATTGCGAAGATTAATCTCTTTTGACGTGCTTGTACTTGGCATATCTCAATCGTTCAGTACGCATTTTTAGTGAAACTTGCAAGAAGAATAAAATGTTCTAAGTACAATAGTATCATTTAAATTAAATTCTAATTTAATCACTGTTATTAAAAGATTGCGAACTGATGAAAGCTTCGGTCAGTTAAAAAACAAAGACAAAAGTAAGCTCGTTATTTGGGTCATACAATGACAATATTTGTAGAGGAGATACACTTCAGACTAATTCTAACACTACAGCACTTTACAACTTTCCAATACTAGAAGTTTGTGTGTGTGAGGGAGGCGTGTGTGTGACGATGGACTAATGAGTTCTAAACGAATATTGGCAAACAGAGCCATACAGGATTTTTTCAGAGGGGAATCAAAGGAGCAGCTGTGTCTCGTGAGTCTTTCGTACGCCCTTTTTCATGACTTGCGAGAGGTGCGTTCGACCGGCTGCAGGTGCTTCACCACTGCAGGAAGCAGCGACTTCAGAAACCCAATCCGCTGCCCACTCCCCAACGCCCCGCCCCGCCCCGCCCCGCTCCGCCCCGCCCCGCCCCACCCGCCCCTCCCCGCCCAGCCCCGCCCAGCCCCACCCGCCCCGCTCCGCCCCGCCCCGCTCCGCCCCGCCCCGCCCCGCTCCGCCCCGCCCCGCCCGCTTTATCTGCTCTCTATTTATACTGGCGGCGATGTTTTCAGTGCCGTTGCAAAACAAGTGTTATTCTCGGGGCCCGCGCGGGGGCGCTTTTTTCGTCTGCGATCGGCGACGGCGCCGCTCTCCTCCCGCCCTCCCTCCCCACGCACATCGTTTCCTCTCCCCGCCCGCCCACACGCGAACATTCAGCTCTGCCGCGCGCCAACCTCTCCTGATAGGAGGAAGTGGTGTGATGCATAAGTGTTTCCTATCAATTAAAGAATACGATGTACGTCTTCTCGTAATGTCCACTTTATTCTTCGTAAAGTTTTTTCCCACCATCTACAGTGCAAGAGTGCTGCGGCTGTTCTACTTAGCCTTACTCGAAAAAATGTTAGTTATGCTGAAGATGGACAAAATGTTGCCGAAAAGTATTTTTGTAGAAATGTTTATATTACGATAAACTCATCTTCCTCTTCTTCTTTTTCTTCTTGGACTGTCTCTAATACTCATGATGGCTCGGTTCGACTTGCAGTGGCCACAACATTTAATAATCTATCGTTATTTCCGTCATTAAGTCCGTGAATTTTACGAGGAACTGCAGCCATATTCTCGCAATATAAACGACTATATTTTCTTGCCCAATAATGTCTGACGTGTGTGGCTTAAATAAGACCGAGGAATTAAAATAAACAAAACTAATGTAATGTTTTATTAGAATGACACAAATACATAGATGCATCACACACACCAATGTTCAATTTCCCCTAAAAAGGAGATTAAATTATTTTCGAATCGTTGACTTTGATGTGTATGTTTAAAAGATCGATCCCATTGGTGAATCGAAACGAAAGTGGTTCGAAACTATTTTTACTTCGTCTAACTACACGAGTCCGCTAGAGCTAATTCCACAGCTCCAGTTCCCTCGTTGTCCCCACCACCGCACCTGCACATCTGCGTATGCCAGGGGAGGGCAGACGTTCGTGCCATTGAATTCATCTATACTATTAATTGCCCAGGCCAAAGGGATTAGTGCTTGTATGCTCACGTTAAACTCCACAAGATTTTATCGTTATTTTAACTCTATTCGCATATTTAACCGCACATTTTACTTTTTTATTCAATTTCGACACAAACCTTAGAAAACAATTATGGAGAAAAATGCAATTCTGGTGAAATAAGCTTAAACTGAGATTCGAATATTGTCTTTTTATAAGTACAGTAATAAAATCTAAAAAATCACGTGGAGAGTGTTACTGTATTTGATACTCCCAGCAAAGAAATGTAAAATATATCTTCATTTTACCATATATTACCAATAATAATAATAATAATAATAATAATAATAATAATAATAATAACAACAACGTTCAACAAAATGATTGAGGGTGTAGAAATATTCATAGATACGAAGTCGTATGTGCTGAAGAGATTGTTTTGTTTCGAAAAACAAACTGATGTATGAAAAACTGGTCGAGTAAAAATATCCATTGTGTGAGCAAGTAGCTTAGTAACATAAACAAACTGACGTACGTAAAGAATCGAGCTGTAAGAGTTTTCTAGATTGTACCTACGAAATAACAAAGAGAGTTGGGAGATACCATGGAAACATATTAATCGCTTGGTAGTAAATAAACAAGAGAACGATGTGAACCAACACCACCTAGATACAAGGTCTTAGCAGTCATTCAAGATGGCCGCCTAAGTGGGCCATACAAACTGAAATGCGAAATAAAATTATAGTTACCAGCCGAATTTATATAATAAATCACATTATCAAATAAGATGAAAAGAGGTCTACTTTTTTCAGTTGGAAGATTGTACATAAATTTAAATTGTTTTTCAGGCCAAGAAAACATACACGTTCTATTAATACTGTTATCATCACTTTTAACGCACAGTAGATAACATCGTACCTGTTCTAATTCCAACATATTTTTTTCAAATATGTTGCAAGACCTGTGCACACATTTTATTTACAGAAACTATGTGTACTATCTCTTTCAGATCTGAAATTATGGTTGATATCATGAATGTAGGAGCACTTGATGCAAGTAATTGATTATAAAATCCAGAGCTCACAATGCTATCTGCTTTAAAATTTATCCATTTAAATATATCTCATCCATTATAAGGGTCACTAATTTATCACAATCACTTAATGTATGGAAGTATTTGTTTCTCGTATACTTAAAAAAATGTTTTCACTTTGTTCCATTTGAGGTTCTATACCAAATGAACACAATCTCCTAATTACAGTAGGATGAGCAAATATTAAGAAACGTAAATTCTCGAAATATTTATAAGAATATTGCTATATGATAAATAGCATACAAGACAATATGAAAAACCATGAAGTTTAGATATGCAATTCTTTTTTTAATAAGGAATTTTATTTGTTCCAGTATCAAAGCAACGGGTTTTTCAGATTCTGAATTTGTGGTATCGATTTAAAGTAAGAGATCTGAAATTAAAGTAAAAACATCATGATTGTTACTACTACTTGTATTAAAACATAGCTCTAACCTAACTTTTCTAAACCAACACGTATTACAAACCTCTCTAATATTGTAGTACCTTCAAGTTTTAATACTTTTTTTTCAACAATCAACACTGAGTTCAATTCCCTGTCCTCCACAACTGAATTTATAATTTTAGGGGCAGAATTACAATCAATATGTGGAAAAATAATACCGTCTTCCTTATTAATCCAATAATCGTCCAAAATAAGGAACTCCTGTTTGCTTTTTAGTTCACCAAAATTACAGAAAGATATTTCCTTAAATCTTGCAATGTTTTCTTTCACACTTTCTTCAATAGCAGCAAGCAAGATACTCGTTTTCTAAACGCAATTTGTTTTCTTGAGGACTTTCTCTGTAGGAAGTGCTTGGGCGATTCAAGTAAGCAGGATAATTAGGCAACAAAGAAGGCATAGTTCCACGAAACAGTCGTGTATGTGGAAGTCTGATTTTTAGTCCATTATCATAATAGAACACTGAATTCTTCTCCATTTCCCACTTCGCAAATCACTTCACAAAGCTGAAAGTAAACAATAAACTTAGCAACTTACACTTCTCACTTTTTATCCAATTCCCTATCCTGGGAACTCAGCCTTCACTCACCATGGTTCACATTATTATCAACAACAGACTACATCTATGTAACCACAACTCGAAAGCTACATATACTACTCAAAGTACACAACTGGATCGCCTCAACTCAAACTAGTCGGCCTTCTGTGGCCGCCATATTGACTTCCAAAAACTACAAAGCGCAGGCCCTAGGTGGTGGTGTGTGAACAGTAGTGAAAGAAGTGTAGTGGTATTATGAGGGCAATGAAGAAACTGTATTAAGTACTGTTGCAGATGGAAGAATTTTGTAAGAGAGATTTACGTTGGTGTTGCGCGTAATGATTGTCTGAATAATAATAACTGAACTAATCATACTGAATAAGAGCAAAATTGCCAAGTTCGTTGTTTGTTCACACGCCTCGTAGTTCGTGAGCATAATTATTTTGGGTTTGCACGAACAGATATCGTTTGAATTTAAAGCAAATTTTAACATTCACAATTCATTTTTCCCCATAACACACACAATTCATTTTTCACCATAGCACGTCATACGCAGTTTGAACTTTTTTTTTTACGTAAAAATACATAAAAAAATTAAAAAAACATGAAAAGGTATTTATATTTTTAATTGGAAATTATTGAGAATGTGCTCAGTAATTCCTGAGTGTGAAAATTTAACGATTTTTTCTTAGCAATTAATAGTACTTTTTTTACTTCATTGGATTTATATTGTTTTATTTTGTAATAAATTTATGAAGAACTTCAATTCAATCTGATATTTTCAGCAAGATATCTCAACAATGACACTGTTGTATTGCCATTGTATCCCAATATTGACACTAACGTAGAAAATCTTTAACTCTACTAAATGTTTCAATTGGCAGTCACACACTGGGATTATAGTTCCTGGAAAATTTATATCAAGGGGAAAATATACATTAGTTCCTACTGTATACCTAGAAGTGGAAGAATGGGCAAGTCCGTGTCTTAAATTACGAAAATAAATTACACCACGATACCCAATGCTACTCACGCTACAAAGCCCCTAACACTCCTCTTTTGGAAATAACTTTACAAAAGCAACTGGTACTACAGACTCATCAAGAAAACTTACTGCTTTCGATAGATTAGAAATAAATATCAAACCCAAATCTGTGGACCAATTTATCTTTCCAGAGCATGATGCAGGAAGTGGAGGAGGTGTATGTTATGAATGCCTAATATATACCTATCATATGCCATCGCAAAAACTATTTTTGTATATGATTCGTATTGCAAGGAGAAACAACAGTCACGACTGGGATTCAATCCCTATTCAGAGGATTCCAAGACAGTTTCTCGTGTCTACCCCTCCGCCACCTATTATTCGCATATTCCCATCAGATGTCCTTTTCCCTCCGCCCTTCCTAGCATCGAAACTTTATCGATACCCTCAGTGGCATTTGTTCGCAAAATCAACCACTCGCAAACAAAAATGAAATGGTAAACAAAATATTCGTGGACCATCCTGTGCATTGTTGTGGGAGTCACGCAGGTAAAAAAAAAGGAAGGTAGCCCCCCAAACTCAGTCCATAATGAAATAATGTCTCTCTTCAGAGTCTCATAAACTTGATACGATAATGTTACACACGAAACTTGTATTCCCTGTGCCCCCTTAGTTCGCGCCAAATTAGATACTGACTTACGATGGTGGTGTTCAAATCATTTTGTGTCATGTTAATGCTGGTCAAAATAACTTCCGATCGATTGAAACAATATCTTAAACTTTTATTTGCGTTTAAATTAATGTTTTTTTTCGAATGTTATAATAAGAAAAATGTAAATAATTCAATTGCAGCTTCTTTAATATTTGCAAGTGAGTTTAAGACTACATTTTAAAAGTGCTCTTGAATGCACCCATGAAATATACCACGCACACCTAATTTCCAGACTATTCAAATGAAGTGGTTTTCATGGAAGAATTACGAAAAAACTCTGCTTTTAATTTATCCATATTGCCAGATCTGTTTTCAATACATACTCGTTCAGTATGTAGTATACTGAATATGTCATACTCATTTTTGTTCATTTTTCATTGTTTTAACGCATCTAGTTTTTGTCTTTAACTATGTAAAGGATAACACATTTCGACATTGGCGCTGTTAGTGGACACATTAACTTCTAGATAATACATTTAATCAAGTAGACACGTGTAACAGGTAAAATCTAAAATATTTATTGAATAGAAGGGTTTCGCAAAAGGTTACCTGGAGAAGAAAGTATTTTCTATGATCAATCATCCCTCTAGCAGTGATACATACATTCATTCTATATGATGGAACTCATAACATTTCAGATTGTATTTTATTAAATATTGAAAGCTCTCACCTCGACCATGTCAAATGAGTCACGTGTGGGAGTATCTGTACGCAGGTGCATTACCTGAAACAAAAGAGAATGCATTACTGTAGACATTCTTTTTTCCGCACTGTGTGTTCTTTAAAGCTTCAAAGTTTTTGGTTCAGCATAATATACACAATTAACGGCTATGCCATTACAAATAATGCCAGGGCAATCTGAAATACAAATAATGCCAGGGCTAAAGATACTATAGTAGGGTAGGGAAGCTCAAAACATCGCCCAGTTTCCTAATAGCACCTACCGTAGCCAAGCTCTGAAAAAGGCTGCCAACTGACCTCAGGACGAGGCATTACGACCCTACCACGGTAGTTTACTAAGAATGTTCCATGAAGTTATATCGTCTCGGTTTTTCTTCGTCAATTTTCAAATTCTCCAGACTCAATCCACCACCCAGTAAATACGTCGTCTGATGGACCGCGATCTTTTTATATGAAAATTATCGCGTATGACTTAACAGTTCCTTTCGTAATATTTGCCATATTGTAAGGTTACGAGGTTCCAAATATCATCCTCTCAAATCCTTAATATCGTCTAATTTGCGATGTTTCATTGTTTTGAGATGGAAATTTTTAGTGTCACAGATATGACGTCTCAAGAATGTGACAAAGGACTAATTAAAGAAACAATGATAGCTTAAAAAGGGCGGTAGCCGATCGTTATGTGGAGGTCACACCTACCAGTGAAAATTTGAGTGAATGCTTGGTATATTTTCTTCTATGCGATTCAGCTGTAGCTCAGGTGTAACAGGAAAACGTCTAGCCAGTATCGAGACTTGCTCTTATACTAACACCCAAGTTAAAGGTATGGATTGGCCGCACTGTTAAGAGGATTTTCCTTCTAAAATGATTACATGAATACAAAAACAAAGAAAATGCAATTAATTTGCAAACATCAGTCAAATAAGTAACTAGTGGTGCTACGGAATGAGAGACAGACTTTTTCGTATTAGTTTCCTACTTTCCTTCGTGTGGTCTGGCTTTAAGGTCTAGCTCCCTTAACTGAGCAGCTACCGTATATCGTCGCCCAAAGTACATTTTTTTTGACATTTTCTCAACTTTTCGCTTTCCTAATAGTATAACCCAAATATTACTTCAAGAATATTAAAGAGTAAATCCAGGTACTAAATAGAAAATTTCATTCATAAATTTCAAGCCGTTTTTAAGGAAATGGCGATTAAGGATTACTGTAAATGCGAAATTCGAAAAGTTTCTCGAAAACTCAGCAGTTTTCTACAAAAATGAGCTGAAAATTCCGAATTTTCAGAAACGCTCAAACGCTATTTTCTCAAAAATGGCTCCAAAGTTTTTCTTCAAATTTCTCCAATGGATAGTGCTAATTGCACTGTTTAATATGACATAAAGTTGATTTTCGTGTATTCCTTTGTTTATTAAAAAATTACACAAATGTAATTTTTTAAAAATATATTTCACGCCGTTAATATGCACATTTCTATCGATTTGTATACATTATTACATTTGTGAGTGAAAGTACTTAAAAGGCCTTCTAATAAAGTGTTTCGAAAACTCAACCGATTCCTGTGAAAAAGAGCTTCAAATTTCCCAATTACAGTTGAGATGTGTCTGTAACAGCTAAACTGTTATTTCTTAACCGTCAACGTTTCGTAACTGTTACGCAAAATAACAGTTATTTTCGACAGTCATTAACACTTTAGCGATAGGTAAGCAAAATCAGTTTCCCCTCATTATTTTTGGCACTCGTCACTTCATTATGCATAAGTTGCATATTTGAAATAATATTTGCAATCTGAACCCGAATCACTTTTATGTTAGTAATATTCTATACACATTTGCTACACATTATATGAATTACTATTCATCCATACAATATTTATCCACGAAATAAGTCGGCAAAAGTCCTTGTACCAGCTAAATAGACTATGCCAACCATATTGTCTCTCAATATCTGACTCTAAAACTAAAGTGATGGCATTCAGAGGCAAATATTCTATCAGAACTAAAATAATAATAGAAGACTAATAGAGCAAGTGAAACATTTTAATTATTTGGGCTGTGATATCACATACGATTACAGTGATGATATGAAAACAAAATTACGTTTCCAACATACTTGTGGAACAATAAACAAATATCTTCGCAATAAGACTAGAAAAGAGACACTGTTAAAATTTTATAAAGTCATGGCAGTATCACAACTGCTTAACGGGTGTGAATCATGGACATTAATGAAACAAGATAAAGTGAAGATACAAGCCTCGGAAATGAAATTCCTCCGGAGAGTAAAACGCTGCACCCTAATGGACAAAATAAAAAACAAAGATATAAGACAGAAACTTAACATATTTTCTATCAATGAAAAAATAAATGAATACAGATCACGGTGGGTACAGCACTTAGGAAGAATGTCTCACGAAAGGATCCCCCGACATGCCTTTCTGTACAGACCACGGGGAAGAAGGGACATTGGCCGTCCACGACAGATGGTGTAATGAAGCCGAAACGGAATTTTCCTAATCCGTGAAGTGAAGAAGAAGACTATTCATCCTTGGTGGTTCATCCTGTCTCGTTCATATCAGCTGCTTCTCTGTCCAAACATGTTCGGGAAAGTAGTGCAAGCAAGCGCCGTAAGGTAGCTGCACAAGCTTTACGGTGCTACCAACGGTATTCGTTTTGCGTTTTAACTCTTAACAGTCGCCACAACAGATTCACTCTTTAGCAGTCGGTCATGTTCGATTGCTGATAATGGACCTGTTATTTTTCAACTGTTATTAATAGCAGCTATTACGAGTCAACTGTTTTTGTGATAACCGTCATTGAAGAATATCTGTTAAGTCCATCTCTAATTTACAGTAATGCTTAATCGCCATTTTACTTCAAAACCGCTTCAAAATTTTCAATGAAAATTTATATTTTGAAGGAGATTTTACTCTCCTTTAATATTCTTGAAGTAATATTTCGGTTCTACTATTAAGTTACCTAAAAGTTAAGAAAACGTCAAGAAAATGTACTTTCGGTGACGATAGACGGCAGCTGGCCACAGAATTGGAGCAAAGCCAGTCCATGCCAAGGATACTAGAAAAAATTGCTACGAGAAAGTCTGTACCAATCAGTAGCACCTCTAGATACTTTCTCGTACACATATATACGGAGAAATATACGTGGTGTAGAGAAAGTTGAGTAAAGCTGCAGAAAATCGATTTCGAGATTTCAACGGAAATACACGTTTTGGGGTCCCCTGATACCGAAAAAGCGTTGTTTTTCAAAACGTCTGTCCGTCCGTGTATGTAAACAACACTAGCGCCTGAACTATTAGTACTATTTTTAATTTGATTTAAGTTTGAGTTTTAAAGTTATTTCAGGAGTCTTCCTACAAGTACAAAATTGAAGATAGAGATTTTTCCTTCAAATAAAATTAGTCATTCAGTGTGTCTGTCAGTGTGTCTGTCAGTGTGTCTGTCAGTGTGTCTGTCAGTGTGTCTGTCAGTGTGTCTGTCAGTGTGTCTGTCAGTGTGTCTGTCAGTGTGTCTGTCAGTGTGTCTGTCAGTGTGTCTGTCAGTGTGTCTGTCAGTGTGTCTGTCAGTGTGTCTGTCAGTGTGTCTGTCAGTGTGTCTGTCAGTGTGTCTGTCAGTGTGTCTGTCAGCGTGTCTGTCCGGCGTGTCTGTCAGTGTCTGTCTGTCTGTAACGTGTCCTGTCAGCGTGTCTGTCCAGCGTGTCTGTCCAGCGTGTCTGTCAGCGTGTCTATCAGCGTGTCTGTCAGCGTGTCTGTCAGCGTCGTCTGTCAGCGTGTCTGTCAGCGTGTCTGTGTGTCTGTCAGCGTGTCTGTCAGCGTGTCTGTCAGCGTGTCTGTCAGCGTGAGAAAGCTGTCGCGTGTCTGTCAGCGTGTCATCAGCGTGTCTGTGTGTCTGTCAGCGTGTCTGTCAGCGTGTCTGTCAGCGTCATCCACGTCAGCATGTCTGTCAGCGATATCTGTCAGCGTCAATGCTGTCGGCGTGTCTGTCAGCGTGTCTGTCCAGCGTGTCCTGTCAGCGTGTCTGTCAGCGTGTCTGTCAGCGTGTCTGTCAGCGTGTCTGTCAGCGTGTCTGTCAGCGTGTCTGTCAGCGTGTCTGTCAGCGTGTCAGCGTGGTATGGCGTGTCTGTCAGCGTGTCTGTCAGCGTGTCACCGCTCAGCGTGTCTGTCAGCGCTGTCTGTCAGCGTGTCTGTCAGCGTGTCTGTCAATGTCTGTCGCAGCGTGTCTGTCAGCGTGTCTGTCAGCGTGTGCGTAGCGTGTCTGTCGGCGTGTCTGTCCCAGCGCATTGTCTGTCAGCGTGTCTGTCAGCGTGTCTGTCAGCGTGTCTGTCAACGTGTCTGTCAGCGTGTCTGTCAGCGTGTCTGTCAGCGTGTCTGTCAACGTGTCTGTCAGCGTGTCTGTCAGCGTGTCATCAGCGTGTCTGTCAGCGTGTCTGTCAGCGTGTCTGTCAAGCGTGTCTGTCAGCGTGTCTGTCAGCGTGTCTGTCAGCGTGTCTGTCAGCGTGTCTGTCAGCGTGTCTGTCAGCGTGTCTGTCAGCGTGTCTGTCAGCGTGTCTGTCAGCGATGATATCGTCATATCGGCGTGTCTGTCAAGCGTGTCTGTCAGCGTGTCTGTCAGTGTCACATCAGCGTGTCTGTCAGCGTGTCTGTCAGCGTGTCTGTCAGCGTGTCTGTCAGCGTGTCCTGTCAGCGTGTCTGTCAAGGCGTGTCCTGTCAGCGTGTCTGTCAGCGTGTCTGTCAGCGTGTCTGTCAGCGTGTCTGTCAGCGTGTCTGTCAGCGTATCTGTCAGCGTGTCTGTCAGCGTGTCTGTCGTGTCTGTGTGTCTGTCTGTCTGTGTGTCTGTGTCTGTCAGCGTGTCTGTCAGCGTGTCTGTGTGTCTGTCAGTGTGTCTGTCAGTGTGTCTGTCAGTGTGTCTGTCAGTGTGTCTGTCAGTGTGTCTGTCAGTGTGTCTGTCAGTGTGTCTGTCAGTGTGTCTGTCAGTGTGTCTGTCAGTGTGTCTGTCAGTGTGTCTGTCAGTGTGTCTGTCAGTGTGTCTGTCAGTGTGTCTGTCAGTGTGTCTGTCAGTGTGTCTGTCAGTGTGTCTGTCAGTGTGTCTGTCAGTGTGTCTGTCAGTGTGTCTGTCATCAGAAGAAATTTTTATTTTCGAAAGTACGTCTTTCACTGAATTAAATTGAACGGAAGAATGCGATATATCTTTGACATGTACGAAAATTCTGATGCGACGTTGATGAAAGTATTTTGTTTGTCGCTCTGCGCTATGATCCGAGTTTAAAAATCTAAAAGTGTGGGTGTGTATTTGAAACCGAGGATTATAAACGAATTGGTTTCTCTGAAGTATCCCAGGAAAAATGATGAATGTCGTAATTCCTATAAAGAGATTTTATTTTTTTTAATCATTTCAAGGTATTGGCAATTGAGGAAGGAACGCTAACGCGTTAGATTAAACGGACTCCGAAAATGACATTACATAACCATCAACACAGCTACATTATCTGCAACTTGCAATATCGAAACAAAATGTACCTGTTTAGCTAAAAATTGTTTTATCTTCCAAATTTCATGTTTTCCAGTGTGCCCGCAAGCGGAGCATTCACTACGCAGCTCACTGGCCGCCCCCTGTACGCCTACGAGTGCACTGTTTGCTTGGAAGTATAGTAGTCATTATACTTTAATAAGGCCGCAGAGATATCTTGTTTTCTTGCATTTAGTGTTCGCTGTTTCAAGGCTAACAACATCGCCTCGTTACTTGCGTCTGGAGTTATGTTAATGTGAAACGGCGCGGAGTGAATGCTGTAAGTTACAAAGCTTACAATGTGTTTATCTTTCCTTCATTGTGTGGGATAGTTAAAGCATCGATACGTGATCAGCGTGCATCTCGCATAGAAGCGATTTCTCCGAACAATGAGCGTGCTGCGAGTTCGTGCCTCGTATGTCACACTGTCCTAGGTCAACTCAGACAACCACAGCGTAGGTCAGTTCCTCATAATGCGGTTGCTTACTACGGATACGCAAACGATTGTGTAACTGCTAACCTTCTCTGTTCACCGTACCTCCACTTCGAAATAAAATAAGTCACGAAAAGGGATTTTGCTTCGCTACGTGTGGAAAATATAGCTTTTTAAAATGGTTGTATATATCGGTGCGTGTTGAAGAATAAAGGAAGTAACTGCATTCGTCATTAAATGTTTTTCTTAGGAGATTTTCTGACAGCAACGGGGTGTCTTCTAATTCTCAATGGAGTGCACACCAAATTGTACACTAGACTGTTCACACTTGGGACGTCTTGCAACTGGAATCGGCAGAACTCAAAATTCTCTGCGAGACGTCAAGCAAACGTCGACCAACCGCGCCCAAGGTGGGATTCGACCACGCGGTTCTTTGGACCGAAACTCTGCATCAGACTGCGCTCTTAAACACCTGGGCCATCCTGCCCAGACATTCATGCTTAAAAACAAAATATTGTGTCCTCAAATTTTTTCTCTCTTTCCATTATTAAGGTATTGCAAGTATTATTCGTGTAAATGTGAAAATGAATAATCAAGAAATACAATGTATTTCAGTGTTCACTAAATGATTACAATTTGGTGTTTAAATGTTTAAAAATAATCATCCCTACAAATAATGTAGAATTTGATCACGACAATGTGTGAAAAGCGACGTGACTTTTTGCACTGATATTGTATTCATCACGATGTTACTCACATTTAAAACATTTGTTTACTTGGACGTCACAAAATCTTGTAAAAGCAGGAAGAAAATTGCTGGTTAATTATAAATAAAGAATGTCTTATTACCCCATTACTGGTAACTAAATGTTGGCTTTTCCCTGTTTGTTTCCTAGTGTTACGTCATTGCCGACGAGAAATGCCCTATTGATACAGTCACGATCATAACATTTGCAACGCGTATCCGGGCATCCGGGAAATAAACTTCACGCGCTGGCACTGCAGCCTTGAAGTTGTAACAAATATCCCCAGCAGTAGCTACCACTATAGCGTGCTTTATGTTGATAGTCCTAATCCATGAATTATTAAGCGCGAGATATGCGACTTTCTCAAGACCTTGGATCAGTGGTTATTACATGAATTTTCTCTTCAAACGAACACTAACTTATTATTGTATACGTATTCTAATAGGTCATACGAGAAGCGTATTATTTTTATAGTAGCCTAATCCTAATATTTTTGTAAAAAAAAAATATTTCAAATATTATTTCATACTATTTTTATAAAAGAAACTGAAAAAAACAACAATTGTTATACTGAAAATGATATGCGATTCATCAACTTAAATTAATGTAAAACAAGTAGAGGAGGGACACAAATAGACTCTGTGTAATGAAATGTTTTAATAAAGTATTTAATATTCATCACGGTATTCTGAGATGAGCACCAACTACAGGACCAATATCAGCTTGCAAACCGACATTCTTCCACACTGTGCCAGGAAAGTCTCTCCGCACCGAGCCGAATGAGAGGCTCCTGTCAGAAAGTGCACCAAATGTTGGTAGCAACCAGATCACTGCAAAACAAGTGAAGCGGATAACACTCCCAGCATCTGTTATGATTGTGGCGAGTAGGCAATTTACGTTTTCATTTGTTACAAGCTGCAGTTCTGCAGTGCTGTGGCTATCTCACCAGCCACTGTTGCCACTGGGGAGAAATATTCCTGGTGCCCCTTAAAAAATAATTTAAATGGTGTGCGTTTTCATAATTGAAAAAGGTTCCAAATATCACCCACCGCATGTTACAAATATCACTTTCTTAAAAAACGGGCTAAGGCAGTATCAATTATCTTTGAAAAGGCTCTAGCCGGATAAGTACTTGTAGCGAAAACAGTTTTTTTCTTTTTTAAATTAAGAAAATAATAATGTTATGTCATTTATTTTATTTCTTTGCTTCTGATATGAACTTTTTCGTTATAATTGGTTTAAAATAGACTTGTAGTTTTTCTAAAAAAAATGTTAACCAAAAATTTCTTTTTTTTTATACAAAAATTCTTCTAGTTCATAAACTTCTAGAAGGAGTTTCAGATAGTGCAACTTGTGAAATGTAGAATATTTCATATGCTTTTGAATGCTGAAATCGGCAAATGTCTAGGATTTGATTTACGACCTGGCGGGCCAATTTTGTAACCATGCTTTTTTACGATTTCCGTGCCTTAAATAATATAATATGTTTATAAAATATGTAATATTGTCAAAATTGATAAAAAAAATAATAGAAAATGTGTTAGTATTGATGAAAATCTTTATTATACATTGAATTTTTTTAAATTTATGTAGATTTTTTTAAAAAAATAGTAGTTTTCGTGCAATAGTGCGTTCAATATTTACAATTTTAAACATTACAAAAAAGAGATTTTCTCAAAAACCGCTCAAAATTTTTTCTTTGAATTTTTGGAAGTGGTAGTGCCAAACGAACTCTATACGAATATAAACGCCATATAGATTTATTCCTTTGTTTTTTTTCTAAAATCACAAAAGAATTTTATTTCTCTCACGTCGCCCATATTAACATTAGCGGCAATTCGTTCACATTATTGTATTTATGTGTACACATGCTTTAAATAATGTCAAAATTAATTTCTCGAAAAGTCAATTTTTTGTGTGAAAATGAACTCAATTCAACATTTTCAGAAACGCTCAAATGCCATTTTCTACAAAACTGCGTCAAATTTGTTTCCTCAAACTTTTCCAACGGATAGTGCTAATTGCGCTCTTTCATATGACGTAAAGTTAATTTTAGTATGACGTATGATATTTAATTTTAGTATCTTTTCATATGGCGTAAAGTTGTTTTTTTTTCTTCAAAAATTACACAAATGTATTTTTTTAATATCTTCCACGCCGTTAATATGCACATTTTCATCGATTTGTATACATTACTGCTTTTGTGAGTGGAAGTGCTTCAAATGAAGTTTTTCGAAAACTCAAATGATTCCTGTGAAAAAGAGCTTCAAATTTCGCATTTATACTAATGCTTAAACGCTTTATTTATTTATTTAAACGCCAATTTCATAGAAACGGCTTCAAACTTTTCAATGAAAATTTCTATTTAGGACGAGGTTTTACTGTTCTTTAGTATTCTTGAAATAATATTTTGGTTCTACTATTAACAAACCGAAAAGTTAAGACAATGCCAATAAAATGTACTCTTTCTTCTAATTATATCCTTTTCCAGGAAGTAATTACCTAAAAAATCCTGAAAAACAACAACTCAGAATCAAACGCTTTATCTGAGCAACGAAGTTTCGTAAACACATCCAAGCAGATTTACTTTCACAAGTTGCAATACAGACTACGGATTGCCGGTTTTTTATCTTACAACTGTCACACAAAAATCAATGGACTCTTGGATATTTTACTTTCTTACCGTTCGATATTTAAGCTGAAAAAAGCCTTTGTTCTTGGTTCAACAAAATCTGTAAATTGGTTCAAAAGTTATCGGGTAGGCAAGAAACGCAGAAACGTGTTCCAAGTTTTGCCGGGTGTTTATTTCGAATTGCACCTAAAAATAAAGAGTGAGTTCGAGTTTTTTCTTTTAATAACCTGTACGATAGGCATATTTCAATGCGTGAATGATAAAGTTGCGCATATAAAGGAAGTCGCTGGTTGTTGACGTGTAAATTCTCTTGCGTTATCTTTCCCGGAAAGCCATCGAATTGTCGGGCGTTGAACCAGCTTGCCATTTACGTTTAGAAAATTTATTTCGGTGATGTCGATAGTGTTGCGATCGCTTATCTTTTATTCTCCGAGTGTTAGGATATTAGAAAATACTGTAAAACCGACTTTTAGAGCGTAAGTCCTTCTAAGATCAAAAGCGAGAATTATAAATGCCTAATTTCAGATTTTTACGTGAAATGTTCAGGAATATCTCTATTTCAAGAATTAAAAACATATTTTATCTGTACATAATCTTATTCACATTGCGAAGTTGAAGTTACGAAACAAGATTTGAAAGCACGATAAAAAAGTAATGGTGATATTAGAATATACTGAACCCGAGCATAAATGGAAGAGAAAATACTCATAAGGCACAATAGCGAGATAATGCAAGCCACGGAGGAAGTTTGGTGAAGTAAAAAGACAAATTTATTTCCCCTCTTGATATTTAAGTTTTACATATCACGCCGCAATAATTAATCCCTTAACCTATATAAAAAATTAATACTCTGCACCGAGGATTATCATATGGAAAGATTTTCTAATTCGAGACTCTTCGCGTAAAAATCTTTTTCTGTTTTAGACAGATTTGGTCAAACTAGTCACACAATAGTAGTTTCTGTATTAAGGCTATGATGTTATACTTTTCGAGTGAGTCGGTTTAACAACGGAAGCAGAGTTTACGCCGAAAATGTGAAGCTTTCTACCAGAACATGGCCCATTAATGTGCAAAACACTTCAGAGGCGAGTGTGCGAAAAATATATCCACGATATTTCCAAACAAGAATGCATACGTTTTTAGACTTTTGAAACTGTAGTTATTAATTTCACACTTTTTGAATTTTCTTTGCAAAATATGGGTTTCTAAAGGGCAGCGAGGCGTAGAACTCCCCACAAAGCGTTGAGGATGGCCGGGGGGCAGGATGGTAAGGCGCTGCGACCACGATAGATCAATGACGCAGAGGTCTCGCCGGGCGCCGCCCCCTGCCCCGGACCGCATCACTTCACCGATTAAAGGCCTACTCGAAACATTATTATTATTATTATTATTATTATTATTATTATTATTATTATTATTATTATTATTATTACCATTACTATTATTACTAGTATTATTATTTACGTTTATACACTGCTGGTTCACAGGAAGACCTGGTTCTCAAATAACAACGGGCTTTTCGCAAAGTGTCTTTAATATAGTGCTCCCGGCATCTTTTGCTTTTAGAAGGTAGAACTACACAAGATAGGCGGAATTGTCTTCGATAATTTTCTATTGGTTTCGAAGTTTGGTACATGCCAGATTTGGTACATGATAAATTTGCTGTTCCTGTTAAGTATGGTTGCTACAATGCCAAAAGAGAAAGTTTCAAAAAGTGCATTGCTAAAAGAGTGGATGTGTTGAGAAGATTCACGGTGGACTGAAAATATATTTTTTTTAACCATTGTAATGAAAAGGTGGTAAACTGTAAAAAAATTTCTTACAACACTGCAACTCATGTAAAAATGAAAGAAAAAAAAAGTGAGAAATACTATTCAAACCTTCTTCAGCAAGTGCAGTCAAAAGATGATAACAAGAAAGAATTGCAACACTGACTTGTGCCATGCCGCAAACATTCCATTTTCAAAACTAGAAAATCCATCATTTAATCAGTTTAAATAACAAATTGTGTTCATCCTTTATATAGTATGTATAACGTAGAAATTTTAATATTATTCAAGTGAAGCCCATTTCCCTTCATATTTTTGAGTTTTTATTTCTTAAGTGCCTAGAGTCAACTGCAATGCCTATTTTTAAGTTTTTAAGTGCCAATTTGCCTATTTTCGACCTTATTAGTGCCTACATGTCCGAGCTCAACTTATAACACTAGTTTAGCTTCATCTGCGTCCGTTGAACGACTGTTTTCCTTTGCGGGTTTTAAACTTTCGCCAAATAGGGTTTTATTGCTTGATGATTTGTTTGAAAAACTTGCCAATTTAAAAGGAAACACCATTTCTTTGAGTGAGACTTATAAGTTACTAGCACAACCCGGCAGACGTTGTCCTGCTCTCTCTTCCTTCACTCTCTTTTTCCATCATTCTCTCTCCCCCTTTTTCCATCTCTTTCGTCCTCGCTTTTTTCCTCACTCGCTTTCGTCCTCGCTTTTTTCCCTTTATATTTCCCTCTTTCTCATTTCCATCTTTTTTCTCTTCCCCTTCTCTCTCTTTTCCCTCCTCTCTCTTTCCGCTTTCATCCTTTCCCCCTCCTCTTTCCCCCTGTCATTTTCTCCTCTCTCTCTCTCTCTCTCACTCTCTCTCTCTCTCTCTCTCACTCTCTCTCACACACACACACACACATTTATCCTTTCTCCCTTTTCCCCTTTTCCCCTTCTCTCTCTTTCCTCTTCTTTCTCTTTTCCCATTATCTCTTTTCCCTCCTCTCTTTTTCCACTTTCTCCGTCCTCCTTATCTCTTTTCTTTTGCATCTCCCTTTTGCCATCTATCTTTTCCTTCTCTTCCATCTCTTTTTTTGCTTTCTATCTCTTTCCACTTCCTTTATCCTTCTCTCTTTTACCCTACTCACTCTTTCCCCGTACTCTCTTTTCGCCGTTTTTGGCGAAGTATTTAAACACTAAATTTAAAGTATTTTGCCCAACCCTGCATGTCAGTCGCTGAGTCGGGAGCTTCGGAGCTTGATAAGAAATACCTCAGAAAGAAAACGCCCATCTCGGGATCTACCGGAGGAACAAAGCACCTCTGGAAGTGCCTCCTGCGGCGCAACTACATCACACCAACGGAATTACGTACCATAACAATTGACGCGCTCCAAAATATGACAATCAATCGAGACAAAAAGGGGGGCATTAAATCAGGGCGAAATCTTTCAGGTCAGAGTTGGTTTTAAGCTGTTTTCACACACGGCCCAACACATTTTTCAGAGTTAAATCCCGAGGTTGCTTGAAAATGTCAGAAAATTGCAAAGGAAATAAGGTTAAAATGTTGTTCAGATAAAGATCTGTTAAATGAACTAACAGAACCGACGACAGGAGAGACGCCGCAAACGAAGTGCGGAGGACAACAGCAGAGTGAACAAAATATGAGAATAAGGATGCACTGCCCTACTCTTTACCAAACCTTACAAGAAAATTATAGTGCGTACACTACCAGACGATAGCAACATTTCAAAAAGGGTGAGGATTCCATTCCTATTCAATACACGTTTCATCAAGCTTTTACAATTTCCTACAAATGCTTTCTAATTCGCTTCAATAGCACCATTAAGCTTTGAATAGTTGCAGATCTAAATTGTTAATGAATGTTTGCTGAGAGTGGGCAACACTGCTTCCGTTCCAGCTGCCTCCTTGGCAACGATGGTGGTTGCAACGGTGATCGCAACGAACGTGGTGATACTTCTCTTTTCACATGTTCACCCCCTTTTGATAAGGCATAACCTCGGAAATAGAGCGGCTGACTCTTGTTTTGTCCTTTTTTCGCATTAAAACTAAAACTTAAAAAACAAATTACTACGTCCGTACACCACTGCAGATTTTGTGTTGCTGTTTCCCGAACTATAAGTAGCACTGCACTCCCTTCTTTTTTTGTTTCAGCTTCCATTCTTTGTGACGCTGATACGAAGGTTAATTTAATATTAAGCAAATTTCATAACACTGTCTAAATAAATTTGTCAGAGATAAGTGGGCAAAAAATATTATATGAACCTCGCCCGAGAAGTGACAGTTTCAAGCTCGGAATATTTTCACCCTCGCTCGAGAAAGTACCACTTCACTGACTTTATACATTGAATATGAATAACATGAAAAATTGCAACCATTTTAAGGTGTGGAATGAAGCACCATGAGCTAGTTATTACTTATTGTTTACTAGTTGAAGCGTTGACAAGGTATTTATTAATCACAATCTATTAGCCAGGAAAAGAAAGGATTTCCGTATGTAATATTCACCCTTCCACCCAGATCCACCCTGTCCCGACTCACCCTCATCACAGACGTACTTGCTATCCCTCTATCCTTTCTATGGGAAGCTGTAAATGTGAAGATTGTTGCACATCCATGGCAAAGTTCTAGTGATAATTTTGACAAATTACTCTAATTGAGCTATCGAAAAGAACGAAAAAACGCATTTAGTAGAAATTTAATGTATAAAAGTTCTTTACGCTTGGAGATTCGAACTCAGGCGCGCCGTATGGGTGCAACACGGACCGACGCTTAAAAACGTAAATGCTCGCTTCTTGTAAATAACCCTCAAAAATCAAAATATCCGTTTCCAACTCCCAAAGCCTCGAATTCGTTCAGATCGGTCGTGGAATATTAATTTTGAAGAAAATCGACTGAACGGTTTAGGCGGTAGAGCGGACGTTTTAGCCGTCAATCAATTTTTCGGTATCAAGGATCCAGAACAGGGATTTGGGCTACACCACGGGTTAGACGATTTTTTTCTATGTTTAGTAACTGGATAAATCCACTTTTTCGTAACTAGGGACAGGCAATGAGAGTTTTTTTTAACGCAAATTCGCAGTTTTCAGGTGCATTATTACATAACCAATTTACAATTCTCTTCTTATAAAGGGCAATAAGTGAAAACCCAACCGAAATCGTCTTATCTATTTCAAGATCTAATGATAGACAAAAAAACGTAGAAAAAATTCAGTGATTTTTTATGTCTAAATGTGCAATTATAAAAAGGCAGTAATTTCAAACTCGCAAACAGACATTTACGTTGTGTGTAGATTTCCTCATGAAAGTGTACAAAACCGCGCATTCTTGCGGCGTGCGCCACTCTGGTCCACTGCGCTGCGGAGAAAGCTACGCGTTGCCACAGAGCCACCCATGTGCATGTGGGCCCGCCGCGCCGCGCCGCGCCGCGCCGCCTCCGGCCCCGATAAAGGCCGCGCCTTCGCGCGCAGGACGGCCCACATGAGCAACGGCGAAAACACGCTTGTAAACACCACGGCGCGGTCAGCCAATCAGTGGCTGCTGGCGCCCCAACAGACAGGAGGTTGCACATTATCGAATGACTGAAATGTAATTTCCAAAATTCAAAATATGAATATATAATAAAAATGTACACAATTCGAATCAATTAAAACTAAGTTAAATAAAAGTCTGCATTGAAACACTATTTACATAATTTTATGCGTAAGGCATATACACCTCCCGCGCACGCGGTTCTGGCTTTGATTTCCACTGGGCACTTAAGTTCGACTCCGGCACATCCCAACAAGCACTATTGCTTCGTCACGTTTCTCTCCCCCTCTCCCTCCCCCTCCCATTAAGCCCCCTAATTGTTGCCTCTGTCAAAGGAAAGACAATGTTGACGTGGTAGTCGTCGGCAAATATACTGAAGAGGTCACGCAGGTTGCCAACGAGGCTGTAGGCTCGGTGGGGCTCCAGATGGCCGAGCAGAAAACAGAGACTGTCTTGGTGACAGGCAGGAAAGCGAAAGAGGGTATTACTCTCAATTTTGGGGGTAGTAAAATAGCCTCCCAGCCGTCTCTAAGATAGTCCAGATTGACGCGAGTCTCCATTTCGACGAGCACTTGCGTATAGTCCGCGAGAAAGCGTCTCGCATGGCCTCTGCCTTCGCACGAATTATGCCTAACGTAGGGGGTCCAAGGCAAAGTTGTCGGAGGCTACTGTCTAGCGCAGTTAACTCTATGCTGCTCTACGCAGTCCCCATTCGGGCTGATGCCTTTGGGATCTAGTCGTACGCTCGCGGTGCGAAGTCAGTGTACAGAAGGTCCGCCTTGAGGGTGGCCCGAGCGTTTCAGTGGCAAGGGCGATGGACTATCACCCACTGGTCGATGGACAGTTCGTCTTATTCCTGACATAGAAAAGTGGACCCAAAGGAAACACGGAGATGTGGATCATTATTTGACCCAGTTGTCAACGGGGCACGGGTGCTACTGTGCATACCAACTCCGTTTCGGGTTGGACGAGGACGCCTCGTGCCCAACCTGTTATCCCTTGGTTGAGGATGAGGAGCACGTGTTCTTTCACTGTCCGCGCTTCGTTGAGGAAAGGGAAGAACTCTACCGACTCCTCCTGCAGATTGAGACTCCTGATATCCTCACTAGGCTGCTGGTGTCGCAAGAGAATTGCAGTGCGGTAGCCACCTATGCCGCAAAAGTTTTCAAGAAGTAGTTGTAGTAGTCATGCCGACCTGGATGGCCGAGGTGGCTAAGAGCGAGTACCGACTCAGCGCTTCGGTCCGAAGGGTCGCGTGTTCGAGTCCCGCCTTGGGCATGGCTGTTCGTCCCTTGACTTTGTGTGTGTCGCGGAGGGCCTCGCGTTCTGCTGACCCCAGATCAGAGGAGCCCGCAAGTGTTTGTATAGTGTATGGTCGAGTATGCGTCCCTTCGGGACGTAAAGGGCAACCGGCTATCGGCCGGATAAAAGCCCTAGGAAAAAAAAGTAGTAGTCATGGTGTGTGTTGGTGTGGTGAGAATGTTTGTATGTTTCTCATTTCCTGTGAGGTGCCAAATATTCAATAACATGTAGCACATCATTTAATTATGTATACACTTTGCTGATGGTTGAAAGATATGGAACTCTTGTTAACAAAATTTTTTCATTATGTTCAACTGTAGCCAGATATTGTAATTGTATCCCACACGTGCTTTGGTAGCCTGATTGTAACTGTGTTTTGCTCCCTTCTCATATTATACAGCACTGAGGAAGGAAATATATTTTCCGAAAGGATGTCAAACAATTATGTTGTAAATTTTTTTATTTCTACTGATCAATCCCCGTCAACCTGCCTTCAATATATCAATGGTTGTTAAGAATTCATCATCGTCAATTATGTCATTTCTTTAGAATTCAAATATTCGCCTTGTTGGCGAACTCGAATTTTCGCACTTTCATGCACAATATTGACAAGATAAATGTAGAATGTTGTAATTTAGTGGATTTTATGGTAATGTAGAATGAGTAAAACTATCTACGCAGACTGAGAATCCAATCCGTCCCTCCCCGAGTTATGGAACAAAACTTCGACGCTGACCCATCCACTCGCTGTTCTAACACCCCTCTTATTTATAACAACTTACTCTATATTAACGAAACTTGAAAGCAACTTACGTATCAATTTCATTTCATGGGCAGGAATCATGGAAGACTCTTACCCATTTACTATTACCATTTAGCTCTAAATGGACATGAAAATATCTCATACGCTTTCCAATACAATAAATTTAAACTTCATAGTTCGGTTTAGAGAGGTAGTTTTGAAAAAAATCGTTTCATAGCGTAGTCGGCAGGCAGGGATGTCCATCATCAACCTATCGTGCCAAGGCATTTTCGACGCCAAATATCACGTTTCCATGGCAGCACATTTGAGGCAGAGGCTATCCAAGTATCTAGCAACCCTGTGAACGTTCAACATGAAATCATGTTTTTAGTAATAGTATCATTCCAAGTAGTTTAATTCTCCTAGTAGTATGTTTATTTATTTTTCTAGTAAAATGTCAAAAATAAAAACTAATGGAAACGGAAGCCCAGAAAAAGTTGCCCCCAATTCTTTTTGGCTGCGCACGCTTATGATTGCTATGCCAGGAGTGCGCCTGAGATTTCATTTTCTACTTTACAGTGGGACAAGGCAGAGGGAGGACATAAGAAACCCCGCACTACTTCCTTTGCAATTACACTGCAAATAAATTTCTGTTTTGACGTCGCGCATTCTCGACCCCGCAGGCGCGAAAACGGTTCGACGTTCCATGAGGACGCTGGCATCTTCGATATCAAAGTGACGAGTGGTGACAATGTGAGAGAATGTTTTTGGATTATGTAATTTGAATAAATTTACGTAAAATACTTTTCATTTCCTGAAGAGCTGTATAGATCCTTCCTCGACAACAGATGTCAATCATCGCAAAGAAGCTAGTTTGCACACATCAGAAACGAAGTGTGGAGATGGTTGAGAAAAAGTTCTACAATTTGCAGGCCAACTTGTTCCTCGCCTCGCCAGTTTACGAGTTCATAAACTGCTACCCCTACCCGGAAATTCAGTCGTCTGAGTTCCGGGGTCGTGGAGGAAGTAGGCGACCTCACAGCCTCTGTCATAAGATGGCCTCGGCTGCGGTCAGGCACATACGTTCTCAGTTTTCTGCAGGTACCTAAATTATTAAGTTCAAAATGATTCGAAACTTGATTTAATGCGTATTCAGTGATTGGACTTCAATTTTCTTTCGGCGTCCTTTCCCTTTATTATAATAACACTCAAGACTTGTTTTCAATATTTCTAAATTAAAAATTCCCATTGCAAGGGAGCTGATTAAAATATAATATGACCATTGCAAGGTCTGTTAGATACAAAGTAAGCAAAAGTCTCTAAGATCGGTCAACAGTGAAAAAAAATTGAACCACCAATTTATCAGCTCCGCTACATCAATTTGAAATTCACAACAACAATCGAATTTTATAAAATGCATTTTTTCTTTGAATGCCAACAAATTAACTTACTGACAAGAGCCGTATTTTATTCAATTTCAGCCAAAAATAACAATATCCAAACAAGAATCTAAACGTATTTCACGACTATGATGTAGCTCGTAAGATGCCAACATTTCCAAATTTTACGTTTAATAATTTCATATCCACATACTTGGGCATTTCCAAATGCCGCATTTTTTTCTGCTTATTCCATTTAACACGTTAAAGGCGTTATATAACGCCCGTGCAACTCTCCCATCGCGCCAACCGGCTGCGCCTGGCAGCCCCAGGCTAGCCGCCGATTGCCTCCAGGGACGCCAGATGGCGGCCTTGCGCGGCGGTCAACGCCGCTCGCGCTCAGCCTTCCAGCTCCGACCTCTCCGTGATTCTTCTCCCCATAGCGCCGTAACCAAATATGCGCATACGCAGCTTTATATTCACGGTGAGTCATTTCGGGTAGAAGAAAACAAACTAACACGTATTCCTCATACTATGGACAACAAATAATTTCCTTGTTTTGGTCTCAGAAGTATCGATTCCTCTAAATCAGGATATGTCATGGTCGCGGGCAAGGTAAGTAGCACATTAGAGTTCGCGGGCACTTCGTCCAGAGAAACTGCCGCCAGATTTAAAAGAAAGAATTGTACAATGCTCCAGAGTGGCGCAACCTCACTGGATCCCTGCCCCTGACAGTCTTTTGGAGAGTCAGTAGCTGCTTAGCTATCCGGGAAAAACCTCGTTCTAGACACAGATGCCAACGTTTCGGTCGCCATTCTGCGACTTTCCTCAGGGCAAAATGCTTTTCGAAATGCAGGACTAAATGCATTTCGCCCTGAGGAAGGTCGCAGAACGGCGGCCGAAACGTTGGCACCTGTGCCTAGGACGTGGCGTCTCTCGGACAGCCAATTAGCTACAGTCTTTTGGAGAAATCAGTTGACAGTGATACTCACCAATGGAACTAGCTACATTAATGCCCTTTCTTCTACTGAAGCAAAGAAATTATCCATTAAAAGGAAATAAAACACCAGTATGAATTCAAACTGTCAGTTGAAAGTAATATTAAACATTTTGAATCGAAAGTAACTTGATTTGATAATATATTCACTTAAGAGTGCAATTATTGCATTTATTTCCTACGTTGAGGAAACGACTTAGAGACAAAGATTCCTTTCTGTAAAACGAGCTGTCCGCCCGTAACTGAGAATTATTAATTTGTAGAAACTTGTTAATTTATTTCATGTTATTGCTTTACAAAAAATAACTGAATAAATTAATAAAACAAAAAATAGAAACAAGAAAGGAACTCGCCATTAAAAAAAAATTCCTGCCCCTTGGTAAAATGTGTATACAATACTCTACCATGGATTGTGCTAATTACTCTGTTTAATATGAAGTAAAGTCCATTTTGGTGTATCTTTTTGTTTTTTCAAAAAATACATAAATGCATCTCTCCCGCCGTTAATATACACATTTTCAGCTATTTGTAAACATTATTGCATTTGTGAGTTAAAGTGCTTCAAACGACTTCAAATTAAGTTTTTCGAAAACTCATTAGATTCTTGTGAGAAAAAGCTTCAAATTTCGCATTTACAGTAACGCTTTAACGCCATTTTCTTAAAAACAGTTCTAAAATTTCCAATGCAAATTGCTATTTGTGACGAGGTTTTAACCTTATTTAATATTATTAAAGTAATATTTCGGTTCTACAATTAGGAAAACCGAAAAGTTGACAAAATTTCAAAAAAATGTACTTAGGGTGGTGATAGATGGCAGCTGGTACGAGGATGAGGCAAGACCGCTATCCACACCAAGGAAATTAGAAAACTTTACTACAAGAAAGTCTGTGCAATTCTAAATCATCACTAGTTTCTTATTTCATTGAGTTACGTTCGTAGTTGAGACACTAAAATCTTCGTACAAACGTCACTATCAGTCCTATCATTTACTCATTTACGCAGTAAGACTTAATTTTTTGCTAGTGGTATCTAAGTAGACAATAGACACTTTAATTGGGGGCAGTAAAAAATATTTCTGGAGATGTGACTGACCACTTCAATTTGTTTAATGACGTTTACTCTAAAACGTTCGTCATCATTGAACCTGTTTTATTTATAAAGGGAAGCCGTAGCACAACATAAATAAAACTAAAACATGATTAAAAGAGAAAAAAGTAAATTTAGTACCTAGATATCCTTTGGTACGATTATAAGGAATATTTTTAATTCTTAAGTTAATACAATGAAACGGATATATATAAAAAGTAGGTGAATAAAAATAATTACTACTTAGTTCAAAGACCAAGTAATGTTTGGTTTAATATCGTGGAACTTTTTTCTTGTGGAGACAAAGAATATCGAGCACAACCATACAATGACTAAAATCATTGCAAAGACTGTAGGCCGTATCATGTGAAGTTTATAGTTCATTTAACTTTCACTCTTATTTACATGGTTTGTCAAACGAAATCGTTTCGTCGGAGACAAACAAAATTCTCAATCTAGTAACGGCGACGCGTCAAAACAACGTTTTTGCTTATCAGTGACAGACTGAGATCTCCCCCAGGAAAAGAACAACCGACTACCCACATGCAGAAGGCGGTTACAACCTGCATGAAGGAGAAATCTGGTTGCGAAAAAAAGACAATGAAACATGACAATTGCGTACTCGAGATAAGACCAACTCTAACTACGTCAATAGTGGCTTAACATTTCCATTCTGTTACGTCATGTACATGAGGGGCAATAAACAATGCTAGTTCAGTGCCTCGCATACGCAAGAGGAATGATTTTGCTCTCTCTGGTGGACTCGTAAACGCAGTGTAGTTTTTACGAGTAACGCAAGAGTCGTGAAAAAAGTTCGATTTATTTAATTGAAATGTTTGTGATTTAACTTAAATATTCGGGCGTATATGAGGCATTCTTTTACATGTCGGCATTTAAATCCTTCTCAAATATCTACGCTAGGAGTAGAGGAACAATTATCTACAAAAAAACAGAACTATCTAGAATCCAAGGACAGAAAAGTTCGGCAAAATGATTTTATACACGTTGGGCAATTTTTTTCGAATGAAAATGCAAGAAAAATAAAACAATGTTAACATAATGTAAAAAAATATTAAATTAATTTTGAAATATTAAATAATGCCCTAACTGAAAGTGAAGTAGAAAAAATGACAATTGGAATTCATTTTCTTGCAAAATGGATCTTCAAGAGGGTTGCAAGGGACGGAGGTCGATTTATTTGCCCTTTCCTCAACTTTATATTCTACGGACGAGCCGGGTGCCATTTTTACACAGCCTTATTAGTTGCAGTGTGGAGCGTATGACGTAACGGAATCAATGAGAGAATGCGCTGACGCAGTGGCTCGCAAGACAACTGCGAAAACACGGCCTCCGTGAGGTCTTCCCACAAGCGCCGAGCAGTGCGACGCCGACCGTACCCCAGGAAGAGAGAGGACGAGACGGTGAGAGACACGAAGAGAGGGGGCGAGACTGTGAGAGACACGAAGAGAGAGGGCGAGAAGGTGAGAGACACGAAGAGAGGGGGCGAGACGGTGAAAGACACGAAGAGAGACATGGCAAGAGAGACTATAACAGCTTTAGAAGCAGATGAGCTTTACAAAAATGTAGGTAATCATCAAAACAAGTTGGTTGCGCACACTGAAATTGAAGCGAAAATACAATTGGAAATTGCTAAGAGAATGAAAAGTATATTTAAAACCTTTCTCAACTCACAAAATCTTACAGCAGCAATTAATACGTACGCAATACCAATTATTACATTTACATTGGCGATCATCAAATGGACAAAAACTGATATTGGCTTGTCAGAGTTCGTATGACCCGCTTCCAAATCCACCATCCAAAAAGCTCGATCCAAAGGGCCACACTCCCAAGAAAGATGGGAGGTCGTGGCATCCTTTTAATCAGCAATATCCATACAAAATAATCATCAGCATGAGGGACTACTTCCGGGCGAAATCTGTATCATCTCATCGACATAGATTATCACAGGAAGCAGATTATAGCTATACGCCGTTATCCCTCAGCCAACATGTAATTGAACTCCAGCAACCCTCCTTCAACCGAGAGATGGAGCTATGGAAGCAGAAGGCAATCCACGGTAAATATCCAGCTGAAGTAGCCAATTCCAATGCCGAGGCTGATATGTCGTCAAAATGGCTCAGTATTGGAAATCTATATCCTGAAACTAAAGGGTTCGTGGTTGCAATACAAGATCGAGAAATTGCAACCAAGAATTATCTGAAATTCATCATCAAAGATCCCTCTGAGGGATGACGGGCCTGTAGCGAGACTATTCAGCATATTATCTCAGGTTGTAGTGTACTAGCCCCTACTGAGTATAAGAACAGACATTATTTGGTGGGACGAATTATCCATGCTCAACTTCCTGTCAAGATAAGTGGTTTAGCATCTTGCCATGATACACCATATTACAAGTATACCCCCAAAAATGTGTTTGAAAACAACAGCTATGAACTGTATTGGGACCAAAGCGTACTGACAGATCGAACCGTGCACCACAACAGACCTGACATAACACTGGGATAAAAACGGGAAAAATGTATGGTTTGTGTATATGACAGACGTCGATTCCAGCAATCTTATGACAGTGTATCAGGCGAAGATCCAGAAATACCAAGTATTGGCCCACATCGTGAAAGAACTGCGGAATATCCTAGAAACAAAGACGTTCCTATGGTTCTTTCAGCATTTCGAAGACTTTAAAGTACTCGCTAGAAACACTTGGAATTAAAAAGAGTGCCGCCATTAGTCTCCAGAAATCTGTTTTACTCAGTACGTACTCATTGGTCATGAGGTTTCTGGGAAGTAAGGGAAGATTTTAGGTTCTACAATAGTCAATGTAAATATGTTTCTGAATTACACATCATAAATATGCATCTGTTTCTTGTTTCTAAGAGAACTACTACTTTCGTTTATTGATATCCCGGATAGCCGAGATCCTTTAGGCGTGCCGTGGCTTAGTAGCGCTTAGTAGTGCCGTGGCGATCTCTGATGGGGGTGCGCGGGATCGAGTCTCGTCTCGGGCATCGGTGTGTTTGTGTATGTCTGTATGTGTGTGCATCGTCCATTCATCTTTCATTATCATAATTTCATACCTCATACCCCCATGGCTAGCAACTTTGGGGGATAAAAATCGGATTCAGCATAATGCTAATCCCCCAGAAAGGAGTCACATACACTTGCCACGGCATCAATGTAACTGAGTCACGTTAAGTGCAGGTGTGTGTCCGCGAGGTCCTAGACAACCAATTCGCGACCAAATACAGTCGACTCCGGTTATAGTGAACTTCTGAGGACTAACATTTTTGGTTCACTACATCCCATGATGTCAAAATTAAATGGAATTTCTCTATAACAATTGAATGTGCGTGTATATATGTGTGTGTGTATATATATATATATATATATATATATATATATATATATATATATATATATATATATATATCGATGTTACAATAATAATTATAATATATCGTTATTTATATTGTGACATACCAATATGTCACTGAATATTGTACAACATTTATTATAAATGGCGTCAATTAAAGGGGATAAATTATGTGAATATGCTAGCATAGCAACGGTAAGCGAGCCGTCGTCAAGGTCAACATATTCATGCAGTGACAATCGCGGAGACGGGTAGTTAATTCTATATAGAATTCTGGGATTGGCCGAAAAAGCAGTGACAGTCGTGAAGACGGCTAGTTCGTTTTGCAAGAAATTTAGAGATTGGCTAGGTACGAAAATACGTCAAATGTTATCTGCAAATAAACAATCGAAATTATGAACCGAGCTTTGCAGGGCTGAAAGAATACGAGAGACATTCATTCTGACTGATGCCGTGCTCGTGAACGGATCGTGCTCCAATTCATGTTAGGAGTTTTTTTTTCTTTGGGGACTTGTAAGCATCTACTAGGGAATGGATATTGAGAGAACATCAAAATTGGAACTCTAAGTGTGAGAGTGGAGCTTAAAATATTTCATGTGAACGAGTTGGAGGGACATTGAGGGCTTGGGCGAAGTTGTCAGTGATTGAACTGGAATGTTAGCAGCAAATAGTTTATTGATCTGATGAACGGTGATTGAAGTGTGCTTCCGAGAGAAGAAGAGAGGAGATGGTGTCTGGACCTGTGATGTCGCTAGCCTTTTACAACTGAGGTCCGGGTTCGATTCCCGTCGAATCTCATGTGAAATTTGTTCTAACAAAACGAGTTTGGCTGCTTCACAAGGGCTAGGCCAACCCCTGTAAAGTGTCCTATACCCTACCCCTATCCTTATTCCTTCCCTAATTCTGGCCGCTGGGTAGTGACGCAGGAACGCTTAGCAGGAGGCGCGTACGCGGAGATGCTACCTGGCGGTCCTCTTGACAACTGACTGCGACATGACGTGACATGACATAAGAAAAATTTAATAGATTACTCCCCAGCGCACAAATTTAGCGGATTACTCTTCAGCGCTAAGTGCTCAACGCCCCTTAAGTGGCTTGGAGACGCGTTGCGTCGAATAGTAGACGCAACAAATGTAAACAAAGAAGCCCATTCCGCGTTTGAACGTGGGAGTTTCTGCATTCGTGAATCCATTCGTCTATGCGTTGTGAGGTCGTATTGTGTTATAGAGTAGTGCGTGTTGGTTTCTAAGTAGTAAAGAATGGACTAAGTGCACAGAAGTACTAACAAACAGGAAGCTTCCTCATTTCATTGAAAAGTGTGCTTGTAAGTGTAAATACTATTACTGTGTAATGTTTAATACGGAGAGTATACTTTGTTTACGTATTCCGATTTCGAAACTGGTATATTTTAGAAAGATCACGTCAAGTTGTTATTGACATAAGAACGTGCTCGTTTTTCTATCCTTTCCTTTGTTCCCACACTGTATAATGAGGACATTCTCATCGTGTTTTATATTCTGCTTTCTGTTTTATATTCTTTTGAGGTTATCAGTGATATTTGTCTCAATTGCATGTTTCCAGTACCTGTCTTCCGTTGTAAAATAAATGATAGCGACTGTGTTTTATAAAATTTAGATTTCGTTTTGAACCAAACTTCTAATTTCATAATCAGAGTGTGTTTAATAGATTGTTTAAATAGTTAATTTTCATGTACGCTATAGTTTATTTTATTTAGGAAGCTGGGATGGATGGGTCGAAGAAAGGATTGCAAGTGAACGAAAAGTGATCTGACCAAAATTACCAAATCAAACAAACAATACTTAGTTCAATTATTTTCCCAACAGTTTCAAATCACCAGAGTATAACGATTGCACAAATCGAAAAGTAGAAATTCTTCTTTAGACTTCAGTAGAAATCACAAAGGAAATAAAAATATTATTTTATGATAATTGCATTCTCCCAAAAGTATAAACAAATTAGTTTATACATCAGAATCTTGGTTATGTTTTATGTTAAAGTTCACAATCTTTTCAATCCTGATCATGTAATTGTTAACTTCATCTCAATAGAAGGGATTAATATGTATTATAATGCTCTTCACTTGTTAAAAAAATATCCTGACACAATTTCCACCATTGTATTGTTAGGGATGGTTTATGTTTAGGGTAGGACTGGAATCATTGAATGAGGTAATTGCTAGCGAGCAGATGGAGTGTCAGGAAATAAATTCAGCTGTCCTGAGATTAATCGGAACAAAAAGGTCAGAGTAAATAGAGAAATATGAAGAAAACAATCAACCAGCAGAGAAAAAGTAAGTAATGAATTTTAGGGAACAGTAGTATGAATACAAAATTATGACTTTATTTTCTGTTTTTAGTATATACAAGAAGTTTTTGAAAGGACTGCAATAGGGAAGTAAGTTCTCACTCTTCATAGAAAGAGTGACTGGATAACACTTTTTGTAGTAAATTTGCTGAGCTTGTCGTTTATACTGAATATAGAGCCAATATAAAAACATTGTTAGAATATTGAAAATATGCATTATTTATAAGTCTTATAGCTTTTACATTAATTGATTTTAATAAATTTGATTCTTAATTAAATCAGTTATTTATTATTATTATTATTATTATTATTATTATTATTATTATTATTATTATTATTATTATTATTATTATTATTAGTACAGTTTTGAAGTAGTAACAATGGAAGGAATTATTTTAAAAATATATGTATTATCAAATTCATACAAATATGATTTCTTTTCTTGCAGAATCTCCAAATCAAGGTTTTTAGAACATGCAAATTTGATAGTTCAGTGCCATAAGCATACTTAAAAATGTCTAAAATATTTAAATGAACATTTAAAAATTATGTGTGTACTTTTTGGGTAGTTATTTACAGTAAATGTATTATTGTATAGATATTTCAGTATATTCTTGTGAAAAGAACTCGTGTGGGTTATTGTTCATCAAATTCTCTCAGATTATTTCTAAAAGAAAAAGAAAAAAATGAGTAATAATTTTAGGGATTGCAGTTGTATGCAATATGAAGTAATGGAAATATTAGGTAGAAATAAGATCAATTTTAGGATAATTGCATTGCTATCCTACAAGTATTAAAAAATTGTTTATACAAAATAATTTTTTTTTAGTCATTTAAAAAAAATTAAGATTCTTTTCCAGAATCTGATTGTAAAATTGTAAACTTTATTCGGTTTGCAGGAATCATATAGATTTCAAAGCTCTTTTAATTCTAAAATAATATCATGATACAATATCCACTGTTAGGGATGGTTTAATGATAAGAAAGGGCTGGAATATTTGAATGAGGCGTGGTAAAGAATGAGTTTGCTCTCTGTAATTAGGTTTCAGTTATAATGAAAGAGATCCTTTCTAGATGAGTGTATTGAATCTTCTATGTATGTGTGCATTTTACCACAGATGCATGCTGATTTTCCAAACTAATTTGTCATTATATTTGATATAGGGAACTAATACATTTACCAGCTGTCTCTCTGAAGGCGAGTATTTGATACCAAATGCATCATAGCAGCCACAGATATCATTTGAGGTACTACTGAGCAGAGTGTGTCAGGAGATAGTCATGAGATTTGTTGGAATAAAAGGATTAGAGTAAATAGTGAATTTAAAAAGAGATTTGAAGAGAATAATCAACCCTCAGGAAAGAATGTAGGTAGTGAATTTTAGAGAATCAGTAATCTGTAATCTGAAATCCAAAAATATTAATTGTTTTTCTTGTTTTCAGTATACAATGAAGTTTTGAAGAGCACTAAGGAAGACTTTTGCAGATGTAAGAGAGCCTACCTTATCCATTTGAAGATTGTTAGCAAAAGTATGCACCTGCATTTGAGAATGTAGTTCCAAAATTAGTATACTAAACATAAATTGTTTTCAGGTTATTGGTGACGCAGAAGTCTTTGGAAGCACAATTCAGAGTGCATATATGGCTAGTAAAATTAATTGTATTATTATTATTATTATTATTATTATTATTATTATGATCATTATTAAAAAGCTTTGTGTATTTGTGTAAAGATTTTAATAAACCTATTTTTAAGTTGACTATTGTACCTGCAATTATGCCTGCTTGCCCAGAATGCAGGAATACCTTCAAAGACAAATAGTTTGTACATGCATCTGACAATTGGCCACAGTATTGATAAAAACAATACTTTACGATGCCATGAAGACGCATGTTTTTGTGTTTTTTGGTTTGGTTTTATGGTTTTGACAGTGACTAAGTTTTTTATAAAACTTTATGATTTTGAGACTTTAATTATTGTTTGGGATTGACGTTAGGAAATGTTAGGACTTATTAATTACAAAAGAAAATAGCTTTTATAATTCTTCTTTAAAAATACTTGCATCTTTTCCTATCTCATTTTTGGACTACAAAACTTGTTAATTGAAATATTTTGAATTTAAGCTCATTTTTGTTGATTATTTAGTGTGATGCCCTTCCTAATGCCAATCATAGGGGGGCAATTAATAATACACTTAAATACAATGGATTTTAATTTGATCTCTTATATTTCATGATCTAAAGGAGTAAGCACTGCATGTAATATTTTTATTACAGAGATTATGAGCTCCTTTTTGAAATGTTCATGTGCACACATGTATGTTTTTACTATGAGAAAATTTACAGTATTCTCAGATGCAAAACTGGTATCTTACATTTCAAGATCTCTTGGAACTGAGATAACCTAATTAAGTTTGGATTCATTGAATTTTTTTTGTCGAAGGGCTTTTTTGTAGTACGCACTGGATACTGCCAAGAAATATGTTTCCAAATATTCATGGTAATACATGCCCAGAATATATTCACAAAGATATAAAACGGTACGGAGAAGTATTCTCGTGAACATGTTCAAGACTGCACCCAATCCAGGAGATGTTTAATCGCCTGTTGAGATCTTCTGTTCCTTTCACTTCCATCTTGAGGGATGTTTCCAAAAGAAAATTGAAATTCTTGAACAAATATGCTTTGTCTCATTTGCCTAAGTCAAATATCACCATAGGGAGAAATGTACCCTAGTGAAAAATATGATCTTCCTTTCCGGTTCTTCGGACACTGTAAATGAATTTTCTCTGGCAGAGGGCATGAGATAGCATTAATACCATGCTTCTTTATGCCAAATGTTATCAATTAATATGTAAGTAATCCCTACGGTTTTCTAAAATCAATTTTGTGAATTGATAAAATTTAAACAAATTTATATAGAAAAATATATATTTATATTTCACAGATTTAAGAAGTGCATTATTCTGGTATTATGTTACCAGCTCCCTTACATTATAAAGATAATCCAAAATAAATTTGGTCGTCGTAGCAAACATACTATAGCTCTCAGAGGTTTTGGCCAGGAAATCGCCAAAATGCACCACTGTGCGCCGCCACCATCTCACCGTTCAACAATTAACATTTCAAATATCCATCGCGGCATTGTTGCGCAAATTTCAATTAAAGTTAGCAAATTGCTTTAAAAAAAAAGTACATCAATACATCGAGAATACAAATTGTAAACTAGAGTAAAAATTGAATTAATATTGATAATTTCAATAGTAAATAATAATTATGATTAAATCAACTTTTACCAGTCCGAATGGCCGCGATCGCTAAGGCAGTTGTGCCGTGGCGATCTGGGATGGAAGGATCGCGGGTTCGAGTCCCGCCTCGGGCATGTGTGTATGTCTGTGTGTGCCGTCCATTCATCCGTCATTATCATCATTTCATCTTCCATTCCCTCAGGAAAAAATGCAATTTTCGAAAATCCGGGCGATTCCCAAAAATGAGGCTAGCACCATATTTTTAGTTCATTACATTTGTAGAGAGAATTTAAAGAAACATTTGGAACGTTTCTTGAGGGGGAAAATGTATTTTATTTAAAATTTACTATATTTCGCTCAAAGTCATGCGAAAACTAGTCGTTTTCCAAAAGTGGAACATGACCTTATTTCGAGATGTTTTTAAGGTTTTCATTGGGGGGAAAAATCTTTGTTTAATATTATAGTTGTAAGAAGCTGCAGAAAATTTTCTGAATTTTTGTAATTTTCGAAAAATCGGGGATTTGAACGAAAATGAGACTTGCACCATTCTCTTAAACGTCCATTAACCTATCTGAGGATATAGTTAAATCAAAAAAATTGATGCCATTTTTTCGAAAATTTTGAAAATGTCCGAGGGGCTTCAGGTAAAGTACTCCCCAAAATTAAAACATCGGTTTTAAATTCTAAGAGCCGCTACATCAGCCAGATCTATTGGAGAATATCAATTTCGGAGAAAATCTGCTGAACAGTTTAGGCGCTAGCGTTGACCAGAAATGGAAAGACGAACAGACAGTTTTGCCGTCAATCGATTTTTCGGTATCAAGGACGCCCAAAATATGGATTCTGGCTACACCACGCGTTAGAGGGCTTTTTTATTTATTTAGCAACTGGATTTATCCAATTTTTCGTTACCAGGGCCCGGCAATAAGAGTTTTTGTGCCGAAAATTCGCCCTTTGCCAACGTCACGATTACAATCGTACGTTGGTAACGGCGAGAAGTACAAATTTACATTAGGAGACACGCTTCTGGAAACACCTCATTGGCTTATTTACTGACGAACCACATGTATGAAGGGTGGTAAATATCGTCCCGTAAATAGTTCTGCGTTATTTAATGCAAACCCACAATTCATTCTCGTAGACTTAACGTGTGACAAATCGTAGTCTGCGCCCTCAGTCTATCTCGCCGGATGTTTCTTCCTGTTGGTTAATTTGTGGTCGCAGCGATAATTGTAACCACACAAATCACGCTGAGGATTTTCCAGAAAAATATCCTCAGCAAACGAAAACAATAATTGGCTAAAAATAGGAGCAATCATGATTTTCAAACAACTGACTACACATATTTGATGCATACGTGGAAAGCGAGTTCATTGCCCTCAGGCTTTGAGCAAGCTGTGCAAAACTGAGGCTGTGCGTCTTCGAAATGGCGGACTGCTTATTTCCACCATGGGAAATTATATACACACTACACATGTAAAAGGTTAGGTATTATTATTTAATAATATCTTGTAGTTTTATCGTACCGTCGATATATCAATGAATTGTGAACATAATGCACCATCATTCATTCAATGTTTATTGGTATTTAAAATATATGGGTATTTGTTAAGATATTGGCCTAGGTTAGGTAATGAGATCAGCATTAACTCAAATCTAATTAATCTGTATCTGATTTCGAATTATTGTTATTGTTTGGAGAACAATGACAGGCAATAATGAACAATGAAATTCGTGAAATTCGTGCATTATAGAAAAAAATTACATTGACATCGATCCGCTTAATATGGATTCGAAATAGATTCTATTTGCCACACACCAAACGTTTGTCAGGGGTGAGTTAAAATACGATGGGGTCCCATCCTATGTCCCAGAGCGCAGGCGAGCGCGGATGCTGGCGCCTTGAGCCCTCTCATTTACAGAGCGGACAACCACAGTGGTATAAATGATCCTGGCTGTCCAGGTGACGCCGCGTCGACGGCTGTGTTGCCGACGTTTCGACCATCTTGTCGTGGTCTTCCTCGTCGTGGTCCTGGCTGTTGTGCGCTTCGACGCAGCGTCACCTGGACAGCCAAGATCATTTACATGACTCTGGCCGCGGAAGCCTACGACAACCACAGTGGTAGTTTGCCACTGCCTTCCACCATAAGGGCGGTGGCGGGGGCCATGAGAGGCGAATGATAATGGGATGAAACTGAACTATAACTCGTTTTAATAATTTATACGGCTTTGGCAAATAAAAAGCAACCAGTTCACAACGCTTGCTTTTAATTAGTAAACCCGGAAGTTTAGAAATTGAAATTCATTTACTACCAATTATTACAACGATCTGTGCCGACAACGGATACATAGACCTCGCAATAGTGAGTGGCATAGTGAAGAAGATTATTGTCTCCTACATTATTTCAGATCAGTTTTGCGGCTCTCACATGCAAACAATCTTTAGAAATGAGGTATCTAAAGAAAGAGAATTTTAAGGAGAGGTGACGAATAGCACTTTGACTTTAAAAGTATTGAAACGGCTCCGATGGATTACGTAAACAATAATACTAATAATATCCCTGAAAATACTCCTACCTTCTGATAATATTTATTACTAATACTTTTAGTATAAGATGAATACTTATAGTATTCATTAATATTCATTTCTTTGCCCCACGCTGGGAACGCCACTGAAACCGTTCCGGTTTATTAGTAAACAAATAATAATAATAATAATAATAATAATAATAATAATAATAATAATAATAATAATAATAATAAAATAATAATAAAAATAAAATAATAATAATAATAATAATAATAAAAATAAAATAATAATAAAAATAAAATAATAATAATAATAATAATAATAATAATAATAATAATAATAATAATACCACCTGGTCGGCCTAGTGGCCGAGATCGCTAAGGCAGTAGTGTCGTAGTGATCTCGGTCGCGGGTTCGATTCCCGCCTCGGACATGGTTGTATTTGTGTTCGTCCTTTCACTCCTTATCATCCATTCATAATCATCTTAACTTCACCTCATCTCCAGGACTAACAACCCTGGGGTACACAATAGAATCTGCATTAAATTGCAAGATTCTTCCTGACCAAAAAAAAAAAAAAAAAAAAGTGCACCTAGCCCGATATTCAAGTCTGAGCTCCGGTGGGATGCACGTATCTCGTGGCCCAATGATACCAGATTCGCAGAGGAAAAAAAAATACCGATAAAACCTTCGCCTCGCGCTGGGCGATCACTGAAACGGTTTGTATAAATGTAAATGAATAAAAAATATATTAATGTTAATTTTTTATTACTAATACTTTTTTCACCTTAAAACTAATCCAGCGGATTCAGAAATTTATATTTTGGGACGAATTCGCCGCGCTGTCCCATACAGAAATAAGGATGTTTTTAATCAATATTATAGTCATAGGATGCGTGGGTTGTTCCTAATGGCAATTATCATTACTTAACAACCGAAATGAAAAAGAAAATTTCAAATTTTAATGTTGGTACTGCAATGACCTGCCTAATTATATTTTGACATAAATAGTTACTACCTTTATAATTTAATACAGCAACTTCTCCTACGTCGCTAGCACATATACTGACAAACAATAATAAAAAACCTAAAAATATTTATACCCTCTGAAAATCTCTCTTTAATACTCATTCACCTTTTTTATTTTTATTTTTTTTATTTTTTACACACAAAGAAAAATCATTCACACCATACGCGCGTTCTTATGGCCACTTACTTTTCAAACCATTATATTGTATTTGCTAAACAATCTTGGCCTTCTCATATTTGTTCGCGTCAAAATAGTTCAAAATGTTTTGCACTTCCTCGTACGCAAAGTTGCCATCGGCAGCTCTCGCTCCGTTGACGTCCAGAAAAATACCATTCTCCAAATTAAAATTCCATAACTAGATGCCCTTTTCCATTGTACACTTATTTCTAAACTTTTGAACGGCTCGACACTGTATTTTTCAAACACATTCGCACCTGGCGATCAAAAAGCGAGACTGCCCGAGACTGCCCTCACACGTCCGACTACCCTACCGTCTACCATCATTCTGACTTCCTTTTCCAATTTCCCGATAACAAAAAACTAAAACATTTGCCATCGCTCTCGCCTGTCAACTACTACAGAACATTTCTCATTTTATCATTCATTAATAGTTAACGTTATCTCACCTATCTCTACAATTAATTGAAATGTTTCGATGTTTAATCAGCATTTATCAGTTTTTATTCCCTTTAATTCATTGAAAATTATATCTTACATCACGACCCTTTAGATTTAGTGTATTCAATTGTCTTTCCTAAAATATTGTTCTTTTCGATTCTATGGCCAAAAACCTAATATTTACGCCACTGTTTATATACTTTAAATACTTCATTTAATTACGTCCGATTTGTTTGTTATTCAACATATTTCCTCAGATCTGGCATTAGTTTAGATAAACTTCGTGTTTCTTCACTTGTATTTATCACTGCAATGTTTAATTAATTAATTAATGTTTTTGACGAATCCATATGCACTCGCAGCACTCGGGCAGCATTGCTACCGTAAAATCTAAATGGTTAAATAACTCCTAATAAATCGTTCCAGGGCATTATAACCTAGAATTTTGAGGCCAAAGGCCTCAAATAATTTAACGCAAATGTAATCTATAGGATGAAATCTTGTCGGACATACTATTACATTTTGGCTAGTCCGGCGGTTTTCCATATTACCCCACATGTTCAGAGACATGCAGAATCTCCAACTGTATGTGAAATTAAACGAATTATCTAATATTATTTACGACTGAAATGCAAGGTTGTACCCCTCTGTTCGGTAATAAAGTTAAATAATATTGCAAAGAGTAGGGTTGAATTTACCCGATCCTATATTTGTGGATGGACAACTTTACGTAGATTTCTCCAGAGTAAAAAGCTTTTCTAAAATGTCAGTGACTATCAAAGAAAGCGAAAAGCTACCATCTGTCAAGATGGTATAATTAAGTCAAATGTTTTCAATGGAATGTTGTGAAGATCATTGAAAATTTGTTTCGAACATCAATTCAAAGTTTTTTTTTGTTTTTTTTAATCGGGCAGGACAGGGTACGGGGAAGGTAGAGTGAGATAGGATAGGATGGGGTGATGGGAACGGAGTGAGATGGAGGGTGATGCGGGGTGGGGCGGTGGGAATTGAAAGGGCGTGCGTAGAGTTCGTGATGGAGGACGGGTTGTGGTGCGATCGGGGGTGGGGTGGGGTGGGGCGTGACCAGGCGGCCGTGCCATCCGCCCAGTGGCCCCGAGGATAAGATATGCGCTCGCAGCAGGCCGTGCGCGCCTGCACCCTCCCTGGGGGAATTGCAGAGCTTCGTTCTGGGCAGAGGAGCCACTTTGGGACGGCCCACATCGTAGTGAATACTCCCGCTGTATTTCCTTTTTCAGTGACTGGAGTTCAAATCCAACTCGCATGATAAATTTGTGGACAAGAGGTTTCGCGTCACACTATCAGGCGTTATCCCATTTCCCCTTTTCTCTCCTCCAAATGATTGTCAATTGTTCTATCAATGACGTCTACTCGCTAACTGGTGAGCTATTCTTTGTTCAAGACTTTTGTCCCGGTGAATCTTTAGTTTCGAATCTTCGCACGAAAATATCCGTGGTCCTATTAATCTGGTGCAGATGTTAAATCAACAAGAAAGAAATCAATAAAAGCTGTTTTTCTTTCAAACGTATTCTGAAAAAGTCTTATTCAATTTATATAATTCTATACGTTTTCAGGAACTTTTTCCAGTTTTCATAAAACCGATGCAATTGAACTGAGATTCACTTCTTTCTTCAGATTTCAGAATTTCTCATAATAGATACTATTTCAGTGAGATCAACTGATACAACATAATCACCCAAATAAGGACACGAAAGAGAAAAAATGACGAAGCGACGAAATCGTGAACATGTAACGCCAGAGATTCATTAGACATTGATGATAAACTTTATGTATATCGTATTATATGCATAAGATAATATCGTTATATGTGCTATGCAAGATATTTTATATAGTATACATTATGGAAGGTTACAGATCATGGTTTTTCGACAAGTAGGCAGTTTAATAAAAATATGTGTGACTTTATAATAATATATATTGTATGTATCATTTTCCATAATATTATGCGATTTATGTGAAATGGGCGTGGATTTTTTTACAATATTTTATACGTTATGTAAATGAAGACTGGAATTCTCGACGCCTCTAAAATAGACAGTAGTTGCTTTACACTGAGAAAGTGTACATTAATTTATTATTTTTAGGGATACTTGCAAAAACCGAGATGCCATTACGTTTCTAATTTTTAGTATAATTGTTCATAACATCATGTCAATTTTGACGACGGCGACGACAATGGCAACAATACTAATTATTCTCTGATAATATTAATTAAAGCGTAGTTAATTAGTAAATAGCATATGGTAATTTTAAAGCTGAATACTTTTAACAATACCAGACTACAAACTCAAAATATAAATTGCAAATGTAACGAAAATATTAACATTTAATTTCACGTGTGGCCGATATTGCTTTCATTTACGTTTCACTCAAGGGAAAACATCACAGAAAATGAAGTAGTGTCGGCCACCTTCACATATGCTTCGCATTGGAAGCAAGGTCCCTAAATCGCGTCCAACGGGATTAAGTAGTCGAAGCCGGAAAAAACAGCGACACGATGGCGACGGCGGGGGTAGAGGCGGCGAGAGATGGCGTCCTCCAAATGACCTTGCGACCGCTCTCGCCTCACAACGACCCACTCGCACCAATCGAACTATGGAGCGCGATATTTATCCTTAATTGGCGGAAAATTTTATTTTTCGCATTTCTTCAGTCGAGGAAAGCAAAGGTTTCATACCAAAACTGAATTCTTTTATGCCCACGGGAAATGCTTTTATTTGACTCTCAAATTATTTTTTTTACCAATTTCTGCGAGAAATTCTTGAATCGTCGGCAACTATTTTTTCAAATCGCCATACTAAATACACACTAATGATATTAAATTATAATCTGAAGAGATACGAACGTCGCCAATCTTCAATTATACATGATACTTTGTTGTTTTTGTGAAAATGATTTTGAAATACGATATTACATATCTTGGGAAACGTGTTTCAACACGGAGGAACACAGTAAGAATTTACCTCTTAAAACGCAACTATTTCATTTTTTTAAATTTCTCGCTTCTGAATACGCAATATAGAGAAAGTATTGTAATGTTGCGGGAACTACTGCGAATTTTCGACAGGAAAGCTCTTATTGCCGGGCCCTGGTAACGAAAAAGGGAATACATATTGTTCCTACATGTAGTACATCATTTCCTCTAATACGTTGTGTAGTCAGAATCCATGTTTTGTGGGTCCTAGAAACCGAAAAATCAATTGACGGCAAAACGTGCGCCCGTCCTTGGTTAACACTAACGCTTAAACTCAGCCGATTTTCTCCAAAATTGATATTCCCGAATCGATCTGACTAATATCTCGGCCTCTAGAATTTGAAATCTATATTTTAATTTTTTGGGGGTACTTTACATGAAGTCTTGGGAGATTTTCAAAATTTTCCAGCAAATGACACACACTTAAATTCGATTAAATTTTATTGTCCGATAGCGTAATGGACGCATATATGGTGCAAGTCTCATTTTCGTTCAAATCCTTGATTTTTCATAAATGCTCAAATTCAAAATTTTTTCGGTGTCTTCCTACAACTAAAATACTAAATTTAGAGATGTTTTCCTTCATAAAATTCTGTTCCTTGAAGACAGATCATGAAATAAGGTAATGATCAATTTTTCGGAAATATGAGTACTATTCGTGTAGTTTTGCGCGAAATATAGGCAACTAAATTTTTTTTTAACTTTTTCCCGCAAATACCGCTTAATTTTTTTAAAAAATCATCTTCTAATACGGATTGGTAAAAAATGGTGTTATTTCCATTGGTTTATTGCTCCGTTTTTTTTTGAAAATTACAAAAAGTTAACATTTCAAAACTATAAAATTGAAGATATAAATTTTTGCCTCAGATAGTGTTGTAATAAAATCATCTCTTCAGAAAAGAACATGTACAATTTTTTTTAAATAGTAGTTTTCGCGTAATTTGCGCTTGATATGTATGCAATTTCTAAAAAAAATATTTTCTCAAAAACCGCTCCAATGTTTTTTTAATTGCCCACGGATAGAAGAATGGAGCAAGTCCAGTTTTCGTTGAATTCTCCGTATTTTCGAAAAACTGCAAAAACTTAAAATTTAAAAACTACGAAATGGAACAAAAAGATTTTTGTCTTAAATAAAATCTGTTCTAAACAATTCAACTTATGAAAAAAGGTCATTTACATTTGTTTGAAAAAACTAGTAGTTTTCACGAAATTTCTGCTTGAATTTCATGAAACATACAGGTTTCCCACCAACTATGGGCCATGAGGAAAATCCTCTGTGAACAAGAATGGATCCAAAGGATATGAAAAATAATTTAATTTTAATTATAATTTACTTTTGAAAACCCCAATATTAATTCTAGTTTTACTCTATTTTACAATTTGTATTCTCAATGTATTGATGAATTTTGTTTCAATCAATCCGCAAACCTTAACTGAAATTAGCGCAATTCGGTTTTCTCTCTTAGAAATACGATTTAAATGAAATACAAAAGAAAGTTGAAACAATTATTTTGTACGAACTTTTATTAAGACTATTTCATTCACGTCTGACCATGTCTTAAGTGACCTATGCTAAGCAAGAATATATTCAAATTAAACCAATTCCAAATGTCTAGCTGTATAATTATCAATATTGCACTCAGCAGTAATCTGTTTGCTTACTTCTTTGTTGTCGATAATAACTGTAACATACTAAATATCATTGGAAGTGCTGTGATATTGCTTATAATTTATCTTACCACCGTATGCTGCATTTGCCAACAATGCAGCGATCGATATTCGAGAAGTTCATTGTAGAAAGGCTACATGATGAGAAAGATAAAATAGGGCGATGTTATTTATTTAACGTTGATGTTCTCTACATTCAATAAAATGGTATATTCAACTTTATAAAATTCGAGAAGAATGTTTACACAGATATGCATTAGATAATGATAACGTCCTTTCGAATGGATTCATAAGGCGATATATTGGATGTTCTAAATGTATAATTTATATGTGAAATTATCCATGTTTGCCTGTATATACTGGAAATAACGCGAGCAGTAACAAATAATGTGAGGAAGTATGTGCTGGTGTAGCACCACTAGTTTTATTTTTCTACATAAATATTAACATTTCAAGTTACACTGCGGTAAACCCTGTAAAAATATTAGGATTTTATTCTTTTTTGTCACGCGCAGCACGGCTCCAATTAAAACAAGAACATGGAGAAAAGTTTTTTTCTGCGTCGTGTCTGGGGGCCCATTCGGGGGCTGTTTATTTCGGATGCCGCAGGTGCGTCCCCCTCTCCTTAGGCCAGGTGCCGATGGAGTGCCCTTGGCACTATATGGCAGTTGTGGCGCCGCCTCGAGAGCTGAATGCTAATTCAAGAGAGGATTCGCCGTCGCGTGGCTCCCTTGCGCGCCCACTCCCAAACAGTCGCAAACACAGTCAAACACTCCACGCGACGAGTAACACGACGAACTCAGCTGCTCTCGGGAGGGGAGCTCTAGTGGCCCTCTGTAGCTCTTCATTAGTTTTTCCGATGAAATTCCAGGCGTCTTCCGATTGATTGATTTTTTTCGTGTTTCCGGGCGCGTCAACTGCTTTGGTCATTAGTCCCGTCAGTGTAGTGCATGTTTTTCCTCGGGAGATGGTGGTGATCTTCCCCCGCTGGATGGCGAGATCCGGCGCCGACCTACCGTCGGCTAGTGGGGTTTCCCCCTAACCAGGACTCTCCAGGCGTCTTCCGGATCAGTACACTAACAAAGTAGCCATGATTGGCGCGTGAACTTCCTCTCCTGATTGATCCATCATTCCTTTCCGGCGCCAGCCTTTATCGGCTTCTGGGGATTTCCTCTGCCAGGTTTCTCCCACCAGCGTAGAACCTCTCCAGCTAGGACAAGCTTCAAGATCTCGACTCTTCTCCCGACAAGTGTGGTAGTGTAGTGCTTGTAAGTGTGAGAGTGTTTAAGGCTAAATGTAGCAAAAATACTTGTAGGAAGAAAGTGCAATAGATCGCAGCACTATCACTGGGAATTTGCTTGCCCGATGACGTCTGAACATATGGTTTCATTTGCGATTTGTAAACGGCATTGGGTGCCTTCTTTCAAATAGAATTGACGCAACGAAGCCATTTTTTCAAAAAAGATTTTTAAAAAGTTTTTAATTTCTCTCATAGTTCCTGGATGAAATTTTTAAAAATGTTGACTTATATCGCTATGACGACGTGCTTCCTGAATCCAACGCAGTGTCAATCATGCAAATCGGATGAATAGGAGCGTCGAAAAGTGAAATTTGGGAAAAACCTCACCCTCCTTCCCTTTCCTCCCTCGACGGGGCGGCACCGCCAGCTCCGGCGTCCTGCGGCGCGGGAGGAGGTAGGCAGGCTTTCTGGTAGGCATGCCGGGCACTCAGTTTATGCTTCCGTCCCTTTGCATCTCGGTATATTTTTTACCCACAAAAAACAGTGATGCTATAACGGAGGTAAATTTTTAAACTATTTATCTTGTTCACATATTTCTGTTTTCCTTCGCATACCATCAAAAAATTGTTTGAGGCTTTACTCAAAATATCGATTCCGATTTGGAAACGGATTTCAAAACGAAAATTAAACTAAAAGTGTAAATATCACCAATATTCCATCTCCTCACATCTTATTTTAGATATATTTTACTTTTATGATATTCTTTTATCATTCCATTACCGGAAAGAATGAGCAGAGATTACGCACGAGCTCTTTTATCCTACGACTCGATTTTTGATCTCAAAACCACGTTTGTCTCCTTGATAGAATTCACCGGGTGAATCTGTTTTCCCAAGTAAAATAATCGAAGCTAATTTTGACTGTTTTCGTACTTTCGGACAAATTTGAAAAAGTGGTAAAATAGCGCGCTGGTGAGATGCTCTCAGAACCCAACGCCATATCATATATCATATCGGATAGACTTCTATAGTCAAATGTAGAAAACAGAAGATCTTCAGTAACGTCAAAATTCTCTTTCGCGGAACTGCCCAACGATCTCATGGCTAGAGTCCGGATTCTAATGTAATTACATGTTTTGTTATTCTTTGTTCTGTTCTAAAATGTATGATCTCGGCGAATTGTTGCATTCTCAACAAAATATCTACATTTTTCGTTACATATTTTGTACTGTATTACGTATTTTACACATTTTGCTAAATTTACAAATATATTGAATATTTCTGAAATTAGTTTCGAAAATATATTTGATTAATTTTGAAAATAGTTTATTTAATTTGTTATTTTTTAGCAATAAACATATTTTGCCTTTTACTAATTCAGAATTGCCGCACGTGAAGATTTCGATTGTTGTCATTGCTCACAGAGATAAATACTGTAGTACTTTTACAAAAACAATAGGCAGAGAAAGTATTTATTTTTAAATTCGGTTAAATGAATATTTTGTTTATGAATTTATGGTTGACTCTGAATTTTCGAAAATTGCAAAAGTTTGAATTTTTTCCGGCGTCTTCCTAGAACTACAAAATTGAAGACAGATTTATCCTTCAAATTAAATTTGTTGTGCATAAATAGTTCTTTCAATAAGGTCATGTACATTGTTTCGGAAATTTTAGTAGTTTTCCTGCAATAGTGCGTGCAATATTTGTAACTTAATAAATAACCAAAAAAAGATTTTCCAAAAACGGTTCCAAATTTTTTCTTTAAATTTTTGGCAAGGTTAGTGCCAAACGAATCCTATGCTGTATTCTGTTTTACAAAAATTTCAAAAATGAAATTTTTTGACCCGTCTCTAATGTACAACTTACATTAAAGGAGATTTCTTCACATTAATATATTTATGAGCACATGTGCTTTAAATAATGTCAAATAAAGTTTCTCGAACACTCAACAGTTTTATGTAAAATTGAGCACAAACTTCGGCATTTTAGAAACGCTCAAACACCATTTTTTCAAAAATGGCTCCAAATTTTTTCTTCAAATTTTTCCAATAGATAGTGCTAATTGCACTGCTTGTTATGACGTAAAGTTCGTTTTGGTGTATTCATATGTTTTTTCAAAAATTACTCAAATGTAATTTTTTTGAAATACCTCTCACGTCGTTAATACGGACATTTCCAACGATTTGTATGCATTATTACAATTGTGAATGGAAGCGCTTTAAATGACTGCAAATGACGTTTTTGGAAAACTCAATAGATTCCTGTGAAAAAGATCTTAAATTTCTCATTTACAGTAATCGCCATTTTCTTAAAAACGACTACGAATTTTTCAATGAAAACTACTATTTAGGACAAGGTTTTACTCTTCTTTAATATTATTGAAGTAATGATTCAGTTGTACTATTAGGAAAGCAAAAAGTTGAGAAATTGTCAAAAAAATGTAGATGGCAGCTGGCCAGAGAATGGAGCACGACCTTAAAGGCAGACCACACCAAGGAAATTAGAAAAAATTGGTACGAGAAAGTCTGTGCCATTCTGTAGCACCTCTAGTTTGTTTCGAAATTGACACTTTTGGTTTCGAAATTGACATTTTTAGTTTCGAAATTGACATTTTTAGTTTCGAAATTGACATTTTTAGTTTCGAAATTGACATTTTTAGTTTCGAAATTGACATTTTTAGTTTCGAAATTGACATTTTTAGTTTCGAAATTGACATTTTTAGTTTCGAAATTAGATTATCGATAGCAAAATAATTTAAAAAATATCCTAGCAATACAGCCAATAAACGTTCACAGACCACATTGTACATGTTAAAGGATGTTCTTCGATAATGTACTATTTACCAAACAGACGTTTTCTATGTGGAATTATAAAGGAATTTGATAAGTGGTATATTATTGTCCACAACAGAACTATTCCTCTCACGGAATTTCTATTCACAGAAACTTACAGTTGCATTAAACCGCCATTTTGCCATGAAACTGTTGACATTGACTAAGTACGAGGCCCTTGACCGAAGCAAGAAAAAGAATGTCCGCTAAGGGTAGAACAGTTATTGAAAGTATTGGTTAAGCGTGATAAAATATCCCCCACCCTTGCACAAGTTTTAAAACGCCGCCGGCTGGAAGCCTCCGGTCGGTGGCTGCGGGGCCAGGTGGCGGGAGAGGGACCATGGAGGGTGCGGCAGCTGCGGCCGAGGGCTGGCTGGGCGCGCGCGCTCGGCACGTAGGCACGCTGACGCAACCGCCCGACGCCGTTGCGAGCGCGGCCATCGGAAGTGCTCGCCCACCCCGCCGTATGGCGCTCCCCTCGGACAGCCAACAGACAAGGCGCCTGCGTCAGCCACTGCCCCTCCCCCTTTTGCGCATTCTTGCGACGGGAAATAATGAAGCAAATATCAATTTTATTGTTTCGTTTTTATTCTAATAATAGATAATGTTCCATCAATTATCATTATACATATTTTAAACAAAAAGAATACAATCACTCCATAATAAGAGGGAACAAAAATAGTTGAGTGTTGTTTAGTTCGCAGCAATTTAAGAATACGGACGTCTCGATATGGTGTGAAGTTCACAGAACAATTTCTAATTGTCAGGCGGTGTTTCGAGAAGAGTGTAGCAAAAGGCGATAATGACGGCCGCCCTTGGTTCGCGTTTATATAAACGAATAATTTTATTTACGGCTAAAATACGCATCAGACGTTGTTGGTATATTTGTGAAGAACGTGAATATACGGCCATTTGTCAATGGCATAACGTCGTTTTCATTTAAAAGTTTGAATTAAAAAGAATGTATTTTTTGCGCTTGATTTCTTTAAGAATTTTTCAAATGGTAGATGAAGTGTCAGACAGAAATTGTCATATTATAATATTACATAACCATTAACAATATCGCGAGAAAGTACGTACCTTTGTACTAGTTGTGAAAAGACACGACAATACTTGTGTTACCATGGGGACGAATTTTGTCTAGAATTTGTATAAAATCGGTGGCAACAGCTAACGGCAAACTTTCGAAAAATGAGGGTTTTCAACGAACGTGAGACCTGCATCATTCTCCTAAACGCCCTTCACACCATCCCAACAACAAAATTTAATAAAAAACGATGCAGCCATTTTTTGGAAAATGTCACAGGAGCTCTACGTAAAATAACCCCCAAAATTAAAACTTCGATTTCAAATTTAACGCCAGGTTGCCAGATTGGGCGAAAATCCGCTTTCTGGGCTGCAAAACGGCCGTCTCTCGCGAAAATTGACTTCGCGGAATACCGCCCAATAGGCGGCAATGCATCAAAACATGAGCGGTTTTGTTGCCGAACATTTGCCGTTTACGGCGCACAATTGCGTAACTTTCTGTTCTTGCAAGTACTTCGTAAGGCGAGTAAGTAACAAGACAAATAATGCCTCTATAACAAGTATTAATAACAAAATTTAAATTTATTGCTAATATATTGCTCAATATCACTAGGACCAGTGATTAACGTGTAGCAGAATAACGGAGCTCTGAATTCATGGTGCCCCCGAAAAATCAACACAATGATCTACGAGTATAATACTTGGTTACACGTTATTTTTGTTATGACAATGTTATAAAAGCATGCATTTTATTTAATAATTTAATTCAAAGGAAATGCCTTTTAACACTTTCCTTAATTCAAGCATGTAAGGGAGCGCGTTTCCTTTCGCTCCCCAAGATATTAAGTACCGCTTTCAACTTATCTTTAAATCTTTAGGACTTTTCAAATAAATTCCAAGTGATTTCATGTACCCTTTTATCACCGTTTTTCATAAAAAAAGCAAAACAATTTTGCTTGAAATTTACAAAACATTAACATCGAAAAAAAATATTGATTAAAGAGATTTTTCCCTTACATTTTGTTTTGTACTTTTTGCGTAATTTTTGCTCAAAGTTAATGAAAATATATTTTAAATCTATTTTTCTAAAACTAAAAGATATTTTCTAAAAATTTTTCTTTCATTATTTCCCTCGGATAGAGCAAAGGACACTTAAATAACACATTTCATTTTTGTTGATCATAGTGAATTTTCGAAAATTGCATAAGTTAGAAATAATGCGACCAAGTATATGATATTGTTTTTATTAAATAACAATAATATGCCAGATATCTAATAAACGATAATAATTGTTATAACGCACGATCCTTATTTTAGCCGTAAATAAAATTATTCGTTTTTAATGCCAACGAAAGGCTGCCGTCATTTTCACCTTCTGTTATCAGTGCGGCGTTACAACAAACAATGACCGGTAATTCGTATGGGATACACATTTTGCAAATTAGCATTGTTCATACCGCTAGCAAAATGAAAATGGATAGAAAAATATAATAATTTAATATATTTTTATATTCATCAAAATTACTCTGTTTTACATGCATTACTCATAATTACTTCCACATCTTATTCAGCAAAAAGAAATCATCTATTCGTTTTCACATTTATCTCAATTAAAGGACGAAATTTAAAATAGGTTTCAAATAATTTCTAAAAGATTAATTTTAAAACGTATAACAAAAACTTGAAAGTAAGAAATGAACAAATATGAAATAATATCCAAATTCTAGCTTACGTAGCATCTAACTGCCTAGCGTTACCATTTATTTTACGTTCACGTAGCGAAGTAAATTGGGAACGGGCGACTATTTTTGTCGACAAATTACACAAATACACTAATTTTCAAAAAATTCAACCTGGCCTTATTTGAAGATCTGTTTTTTGATGAACACATTTCATTAAGAAAAAAATTGTATCTTCAAAATTGTAGTTAGAGGAAGGAGTCGAATTTTTTTTTAATTTTCCAAAAATCTGAAATTTTAACAAACGAGAGACCTGCATTTTTCTTCTAAGCATGAATTCTGGCTATACGACGTGTTAGAGAATTTTTTAAAACTTAGAATCTGAATTTATCCACTTTTTTGTTGCCAGGGTAATAAAGAGTTTTTTCTGCCGACAATTCAGTTTGTTCGCGCAGTATTTCATAACTTTCTCTCTACCGCGGTAGCGGTAGCCAGAAAGTAAAAACCCATGTTTGTTTGTTCGTATTTTATGCGCCTTTATGTTATGCGTTCATCCGGTTGCTATAAAACTCTCAACTTAATGCTTGCAATTGCGCGAAGAATAAATGCATAGTACAATGTTAATGTGTACGCGTTGATGATGATTTTATGCGTTTACGTAGCCCCAAGCGCCCCTGAACAGAAGCGCTACGCAACCCGCAGCACCCTCAAGTATTAAGCGCGTCTTCCTTGAATATTCTGCCCCTGCGATTGTGAAATATCGGCCGGAGTTATTACTTGAACGTTGTCTTCGATAAGTAAATCAAATTTCCTTAAGACAGTGTCATAGCGAGTGCATCCCCAAACGTAACGAGAACGTTTATAACAATATGATACTTGACAACCAGGACATAGAACAAATCCACCCTCGCGATAAAGTCTCATCTCTTAAAATGTTTGCAGAGCTTAGCGTAGTATGTGAAGCAGTAGTATGTGAAGTGTATTACATTGCAATAGCGAAGCATTGCCGGGTCCACTGGTATTACATAAAGATACGGTCGTTGATTTACATTTCATAGACTTCACCAATGTTTCTGGATTTAGGCATTTCAGTGACAAGAAAAAGTTTGTAGAAATCTGCGGCTCGTAACATCCTCAACCTAGCAAAAGTGTGATTAACAAATTATCTTTAATAAATATTATACCTTCGAAATAAAAACACTTTTCAAAAAACTATTGCTTTGGTGTGATCCAACATAGGTATTTTTAAAATTGTGGAATTAAGCTATTTATCAGTACATTACATTATTGTATTGGACAATACGCCTGCTCCTAAACGAATTATATCGAAACTTGAACACCTGTGTGTAAGATCATGTGAGCGATCTTTTTGACACTTTCTGATGTCAAACCAAATTAAGAGCCGTGACCGGTGATTAACACGTGGAAATGATTTCCGTTTATTACTAAAACGTTCGCTCACTTGTGCTCGAGCCGTTTACTCCATGCTATTTTTGTAATTCCGCCTACTGGTGATAGTTCGTATGATATCAATGTAGCCGGGATTTATGTAGCTAGAATGCAAGAAAAGTACCCTTTAAAACTTCTTTTTTGAGAAATATTATTTTCGTGCATAATTATATGCATTTAATTTTTTTCACTGCAAGCTTAATTCAACGCTTGACAAGAGTAAACAACACCGGCTCTTTGAAATTAGTTATTTGTGGCCAGTCCGTTTACAACCGTTTGACGACTAAATTCACACGCCTACATAATGTCATCTGGTTTGATCGACATGATTTGTATCAATATTCATGGAATATTTTAATGATGATATTGGAACAATGAAAAACTATCCCTAACGCCCAACTTAACGCACTAAACTGCTGGCGTTAACAGCTGGCGTTGGTAACATGGCTTGCAGAAGAATACATTTCGCGTAGCAATGCTGTCTTCGGCGGTGATAAACTGTTTTGGAACATGTCGAAAACATCGTCTACCCGCCTCAATGAACCATAGAGTCACTATGCGCTGGCTGCCAAGGGATCGCGCGGTTGCCCAATAAGTAACAAACTCGCATCGTTCTCGTAACGCGTCGTCGATCAGCGAATGCACAGCAAATTTGACAACCAGCTGGCGAGGTTGGCGCGATCGCAGGATCGCGCACGAAACACGCTGTCGTAATATCAAATTCCATTAATTCAAATATTCTTCCCGAAAAAAGTAGTTATTTCTGCGATACTGGTCAATCTGTTTAGCGCTGCCACTCATAAGCACTTTCCTAACGTTATAGAACTAGAAGTCTGAGAATCTGCGCTGAAATAAGGAAGAGTTTCTCAGCAATGCAGCAAACGAGTACTGTATAGGCTAACTTACGTGAAAACTACCTTTTTAACTAACTTATGCATTATTATTATTATTATTATTATTATTATTATTATTATTATTATTATTATTATTATTATCACATTTTAACTTGTTTCCGCACATGTATCTGGGTTACCATAAACAAGAGATACACGTTTCAACTGTCATAATCAGCATTGGATCAACCGTTAATGTTCAGAAGCTTCCTCACGATGTTACAAGTGTGCAGTATGACAATCTTCTGCCGCTGGATGTTAAACCCTTCTTTAGTTGGAGTTTAAGAGATAATAGAGATATTACAGTTGAATGTTTGGAAAAAATCGAAAATTCCAATTTTTAAGAGGGTTTAATTTTCAAGGTGTTCGTTACTTACCAATGATATTTTACAAAAAGTAACTATACTATTATGTGTAAAAGTAAAGGAAAATTTAAGGCTGAGATTCTATTCCTTGTTGGGGAAATTACTCTCTGAAAATCGAACTTGATTCATTTCCGTTCCAAAGATTTAGTTGCAAATATTTCTCACATAAAAACTTAGAACGTAGGTACGTAATAATTCGATTTGTAGGCCAGAGTATACTGAATCCAATGCCTTTTATTCTAGGATGCTAGAACAACCCAGAGCTGAATAACTTTGAAAAGAGTAAACCTCTACAAACACAAAAAATGGCGCACGGCTTAAAACAAAAATTTGTAAACCAGATACAATAAAAATAAATCAAAGATGCTTTTGAACAAGCCAAAACATACGGAAATTTGTGTACAAAATGTGAATATTTTTCGAGATGGTCGAGCGACCAATTAATTAAATTCGGAACCATTTAAAATGGATTGACCCGAATGCAAGTGCTTCAAATGTCTTCAAATGAAGTTTATCGTAAACTCAAAAGATTTCTGAGCTTCACACTTCGGATTTACAGTACCACAAACGCCATTTCCTTAAATACGGCTCCAAATTTTTCAACGAAAATTTCCATATAGCACAAGGTTTTACTCTTCTTTAATATTTTAAATGTAGTATTTGAAATTTACCATTACGACACCGAAACATTGAAGAAAAAAAAGTAATGTATTTTGGGCGGCGATAGATAGCAGCTGGCAAGGGACAGGCGCAAGACCGTCAAGCTAGCCCACGCCAAGGAAATTAGAAAACTTTACTACGAGAAAGTCTGTGCCATTGTGTAGCACCACTACTTTTGTTTGTGGGTAAATCCGGCCCTGCCCGTACAAGGGAAAAGCGGCGCGCGCGGCGGAGGAGAGAGCATCGCGCCTGCGCCCTGGCAAATTAAGCACATCGGGAAATTCATTTTAATACATAAACAATTATTATGTCATCAAGGAATAGTTCACGAAGCACGCTGTTTTGTTGTTGAAAGATAACTGTATGCCAATAATTACAGGGATAAATCCATAAATGCTTACCGATAAATGCAAGAATTTTACGTTATTATTTCGTCAACTAATATTTCAGAGAAAATAATTAATAACAAACTAGATAATTAATTATGAATAAATCTTAGCAAGAAAAATACTAATCGTTCTACTTTCACAGACAAATGTAAGATATGATGCCT
>BLKR01009625.1:0-57044 GCA_011170035.1 Teleogryllus occipitalis
AGAGTCGAAAAAATGCTAGAAACGAATCGATCAATATGTTGAATTCTGATTGGTTCAGGCAAAACCTACGTTCCAGCTTACGTTTGCCATTGTGAATGCTCGTTTTTACGTGAAAAGTTTACTGCATAAGTTTACGGCTTACGTTACGTTTAAGTTTGCATTGTGAATGAGGCCTAAGGTCCCCCACCGACTGATTTCCCCGTCCCGAACGGTCCCGCGTGTCCCTGACGCGGCCGCCGTGCTCGAGCGGCGCGCGCGGAGCCACCGCGGCCGCCATCGCTGATTAATAGCGGTGGCAGGTAGGCATTACCCGGCCGCGTGTGCGCCGCGCGCCGCTCATTTGTTGGTCCGATCTCCATCGCAGCCGGATGCGCACGGAGCGGGCGCTTATCGCTCCCGCGGCCGCTTACGACCGGAAACCCCGCCCCCAGGGGGTCCCCTCTGCCCCCCCTGCCCCCTGCCCCCCCTGCCCCCCCTGCCCCCCTGCCCCCTGCCCCCTGCCCCCTGCCCCCCTGCCCCCCTGCCCCCTGCCCCCTGCCCCCTGCCCCCCTTCCCCCTTCCCCCCTTCCCCCCTGCCCCCTGCCCCCTGTCCCCCTGCCCCCTGCCCCCTGCCCCCTTGTCCCCCTGCCCCCTGCTCCCCTGCCCCCCCGCTCCCTGCCCCCTGCCCCCTGCCCCTGCCCCCCTGCCCCCTGCCCCTGCCCCTGCTCTGCCCCCCGCCCCCTGCCCCCTGCCCTGCCCCTGCCCCCTGCCCCCCTGCCCGCTGCCCCCCCTGCCCCCCTGTCCCCTCCGCGGCTGGTAAGAGGCTCCCAGCGACGCGCTTCCATTCCCTCGCGCTGGAATCGGTAATGAATACGTGTAATGCCTGCGCGCTCGACTTCTCTTTTCTGCCGTCGGCCGTAGGCGGAGGATGGACCAGGAATAGCACAGTAGGAACGAGATTGGAAGTCAATGAAGGTCCAAGACAATAAGAATACGAAGTTTATATGTCGTTAGAAGCGAAGTACAGCGTGAACTACCGTATGCACATAAAATAGACTATTGAGATTCTGCTTTTGACGGCAAAATTCTCGCGTTTCGAGTTATTATTCAACTTACAAGGAAATTATTGTAAATCTTATCTTTATGCCTTCCTCAGCAGCCTCGGCTCCAAAACAAGAATGAAGTCTGGGAAAAAAACTCTCAAAAGCTTCTTAGGCCAACCCTCCTTGGAAACAGTAATGGTTATGTAATGTGTATGCACGTTTAAGTTCTCATATAGCCGTCGACGATGTGAACCTGTAATGGCACCAGTAGGATCAAGTTTGAAGACAAAGTAACTCCATAGTAAAGACCTTCCTCGTAGAGAAAGTAAAGAGTGAACCACAGCGGCATACATTGCTTAGAAAGGAGAGATGACTGAACTTTTATCAGTAAATGTCTGCTTATTTTCATCTAACCTTCTGTAATGGTCTAATGGGCTGGTGGGCAATATTTTCTAAACATATCCTCACTACTGTGCAAGTGCTGTTCGATAACAAAACTGTAACAATTCGAGAGAATGTTTCCAGCATTGTCCTTTGCCTCGCTTTCGGTGGAAACAGCAATGAATTCGTATGTATATATATGTTCACCTGAGTTCTCATTACTGTCATGAGATACTTAAGGATCCTTTCTGAAGCTTAAAGAAGGCCGAAAACTTGGATCTATGAAAATAAAAGAAATTTTCTGAGAGAGAATTCCGAGTAAATGCCATTTATAATTCCTATATATGGTGTGAAAACATAAAATAAAATATTTATAAGAAAAATTTAGCTTATATTCACTCTAAGTTCAAGAGACAGCGCGATACTCACTAAAAAATATGTGCATGAAGTTCAGCTTTTACGCGTAATCAGAGACGAAACATTTTACCAAGCCTAGCAGAAGCTTATCAGAAACTTGTCTCATTTTCGGCGGAACTATGCATTTTTTCGGTGAGATTTCGGCAAATACGCATGAATGTTGGTTCTAGTTACAACCAATTGCATAAAACATTCTTCATCAAAAAGGTCTTTAAAGGTCGAGGTCGTAGAACAATAAGCATTCATCTGATGCGTTTCAGGTTACTAATTAAAATATTAAATGTAGTGACACAACGTCGTTAAAACTGCTCTGTTGCAAAAAATTTCGAAGTACGGCTGACATATAAGAAGTTCCAAAAAATCAAATTTATTTATTAATACCTTATTCGTTTTGGCAAATTTTGAGTTATGCTATTGTTCCAGCCCGTGGGCCATATCAAAATTATAATTGTATGTTCATAATTCGGACTGTTGACGATAAAATGCCAATTATGCTTTATTCAATTAACAGAAAGTTATAGTACGTCCACACTAAATTGAAATTTGACTTCAGTGAGTCTTGCTAGAGAATAATATATTAAATAATTTTTCCTTTTTGAGTACGTCTCTACAGGTGGCTAATAAAAATCTTATGTCCCGAACTATACTTGCTTCCCAAGTCTATTGAGAGGTTTTTATACATCCAATATGTTGAACTCATTTTATGACAAGAAGAAAATGAATACACTTGACCCATTCAGATAATTGACCCAAAACAATTTTTTCAGACTGAAATATGTATTGTCAGTCCGCGACGGTAGTCAGTACCCTTCTAGTGGGGTATTGAATTGGCAGAAAAAACCTTCTCAAGTAATCGGTATGTTTTGACACTGTGCAGGTAAGTTAATGGTACGCCCAGAAAGTAAATTTGCGGCAAAAGACAGAACATTTTGTATGATTTTTGTTACAATAAGGCTTTCGAAACTATTTAATCTTATCATATGGCAGTAATATGATTATTTTCATTTGTAAAATAATGATTCTAAATATCTTAGTATGTATTAACAAATTTTGATAGATTTTTATAGATTATATAAACAAAATACAAGTTGAAACACTAAACCCAGATAGTGCGGGGATACTTGACCAAACTGCGATATACAAGTACGTCTACATTGGATAATGTCATTAAATGAAATGGAACCAATAGTTTGCGCTCTGATGCGCTCTAGTAGTAAATATTTAGCAACACAACAATTGATTAGCGCTAAATGTTGCAAAAACGTGCTGCCAGAGTGCTCCAACGGCTCCTTTGCGCGCACCAACGCGACGATGGGCGAGCGCTGTACACAAAAATATTCTGGGCACTAATGGGTTAATTTATATATTTGGCGAGGTGTCTATGCATGTTGAATTATTAACCCACTTTTTTGTTTATTGTAGAAAAAGCTATCATGTAGAATGTTAGTATATCAACTATATAAAACCATATTTTTTAAATGAAAATAAAGTATACGATAATACTATTACTTAGTATCGTATGAAAAATTCCAGTAATAAAAATTTCAATATTAGGACAAATATTTCAAGTTCCATGTATAAGGGAGAACAAATGTTGAAGGTAATTGTCATGAATGAACTAATGTTAAAATTGGAGAATGATGCTCGTACGCAAATTGTTAGGAAGCGATTTAATGTTATTTTATTTTCAGTTTGTAAGTATGTAGGAAAAGGAAGGAACAGGAAAATATGTGATTCGAACTACTTGCAACAGAATCCACTTGAATATAGACAGTGAAAAATACTTTTTATTTAGATTATTGTTGTATTCTTCTCGAGTGCCATTCATCAGATTGAATTTATTAATTTCTCTATGTTTACATTCATCTTATTTTCTTCTCGAATGCAATACATTGAATTGATTTTATTATATTTTGAATCTAAGTGAAAGGAACAAAATAATTAGTATATTTTCATTTGGGATACTAACATTTTATCAAATTGAAAATTTTATTGATGAAATTCTTTTGGTAAAACTACACACATTGCTGTTGTTCTCATCTCAAAAACACTAATGCAAATTTACTAATACTCCCTTTCATGTAAATTCACTGTATACTAATGAAATTACTCTTTTTTACATAATTTGATCAAATGCAATAGCTGATTTATATTGTCACGTAGGTATTTGTTTTCTCAGAATATGTTTCACGTCATATTAACAATTTCAATAGGTGACACCTCAAGTAGTTTGTTGTCGTTTGCCGATGCTTCAAATTCATTGAAATTCACAACTGAAAATATATTTATTACAAACCTTGTCTGTCAAATTCCCTTGCAAATATATTTACGCACTTGATTTGCTTTCTTCAAAAATCAATAATAGATACATTTGATGGTCTTTGGTACAAAATATATAGAAAAAGACAAAAGTTAAGTCGAAAGAAACATTTTCAATCTACATTAATGAAATAATCCGAACAAAGAAATATTTTACTAATTTTTTCTATAATATTTTACTAATTTTAATAATTTTACTAATTTTACTAATTTTACTAATTTTTTCTTCCTCTGCGAGTTCTCAATGCAACATTTCATAAGCACTAGTAATTGCATGTTATCAAGTATATGTGACTGAATTTCTTACAGTACCATTTGTTCTATAAATTGTATGCTATAATATAAAATCTTTCAACTTCAAAGTGCCCTTGATCCATGTGAGAATATTTTAAGAAGTGTTAGTTACTCAACAATATTTTCTTTTTGTTGCAGGTTCGTAACCGTGTCTTCTATACGTAAGAGTTTTCCTGGTCCTTGGTAAAGTATTTTCCACCATGAAAATTTACGAAGTGCTATTTATTTTGCATGTGTTGTCTTCGGTATTTTCGAAAATTTAAACAATCTATTAAATTTACCTACTCTGGAGAGATATTTTTGACCATTTTTGAAATATTTGAAAAACACATGGTATGTAAGGAAAGCTGATTTATTTCATCCTAGTCCCCATAAAGAACAGAAATCATACGGATATACCTTAAATTTTATTTTGATTTTGACAAGAGTTTGCTGTCACAAAGACGAAACATCTTTTGTGAAATTACACAATATAATGTATTATACCTGCAGAATATTTTCGATTTTGTATCGTTTCAAATTATATTGACATATAATTTTTAAATGACGATATAAATCCCAAGAAACACACACTGAAATATTGTTTCGTTTTAAAATGCCATTTCATTCCGAACATTAACAACTCCCAGCAACAGAGACACCCTAAAAAATGAAATTACTTCAAGGTAATACCAAAAGCTACATGCTCCGTTAGTATACGTCGCTGAGACAGCATGGCCCACTAAAACTTCAGTGTACAGCTTCCCTCTGCCAGAGACGTAATATACGGAGAGATATATCAAAGTTCTTTATCTCATCTTAGAGTCCCCTTGCGTCCGACCCAGATTTCTCCACGTCCAACGCGGTCGCTACCCTCGGAAATGCGTTGCCATATGCCGACAATCATGCCCACCACCGCTGCTCGCTGCGAACTGCGTTCCGCCTTCCACCCTCTACCTTCCGTGAAGCATGCGCTCTGCTTTTATCGCTGCCATTCACCTTTGCCATCCTCGCCACGCACCATCCGTCACCCACAGCCAAGCATCCAGCTGTTTCCTTCCCGCCATTACCCACCAGCAGGCGCTAGCGACCATTCTCTATTCGCCATTCCCTGCTCGCCATTCTCTACCCGCCATTCTCTACTCGCCATTCCCTACCCATTATTCCCTGCCCTTCATTCTCTAACCATCATTCCCTACCAGCCATTCTACATCCGTCATTCTCTTCTTACCATTCTACCTGCCATTATCTACCCGCTATCTGTTCATGTCGTTCTCTACCATCCATTCTGCCCCGTTCATCTTCCACCATCCATCCTTCTCCAGCCATTCTCGACACCACGCTCGACACACCATCTTCCTCTCAGTTACCATCATAAACTCCCACCCCCTAATTGTGCCATAAAGAAACTTGCACCACCATCCAGACTCCTCTCCCCTCTCAATGGTTGTTGCTCGCACTTAGAGGCATACGTGTCTTGTCACCCTCTAATCTTAACAGCTCGATTGTTATCTTTCCATTAGTTATCTCAATTGTCATATTCACCTCCACCAGCAACTTGACTTTTTCCTCCACAATGCTTCTCCAGCGCTGCATCACATGGACCGTCGAGTCGTCGGCCACTGATTCAAGAGCCATCGCAAGGCACCACCATCACCGTCACCCCCACCTCCGCCCCCGCCCGCCCCACCCGGCGATTCCGGGGCCGGCTCGCGTGCGCCCACGTGCGTGCGTGTGCATTCCGCGTGCGCGCGCGCACACGCGCGTGTGTGTGTGTCCGCGGTCCCTCGCCGCTGCGCCCCGCGCCGCGCCGCGCCGCGCCGCGCCGCACCGCTCGGTCGACGGGCCCACCGCCTCCGCCGGGTCGTGTTTCTTTCTTTTAGGGAACCCGCGCGCCCGCCGCCGTCTCGGTCGAGGTTTTAATATGCACCCTCGTACAGCCTCGCGCGGCCATCGCTCGGAGGCAAGTGATTCTTCGTCAGCGGACGCCCGCCCGCCCGCCCACCCCCGCGTGCAAACCGCTCATTTGCCCCCTCCCCCGCCCGCGTCCCCGCCCGCGCCCGCGCCGCTAAAAATGCACGCCCCCTCCGCGGCCGCCGCCGCCGCCACAGTCGCCGCCCGCGGCCACAACACAAAAATTTAAAAGAGGCGGGAGACGAGACGAGCAGGGGAGGTGGGCCGGCGAGCGGCGGTCGGTCGGAGGGAGAGGGGGAGGGGCTCTTGCGTGCGCCCGCCGCCGCCGCACGAACGCGCTGGTGGCGGCGGAGGCGGTGGTGTCTACCGAGAAGTGGGAGGCGGAGGTGGGGAGAGTGGTAGGGACAATGTTCAAAGAAGAGGTAGACATTATGATGGTATTGGAGCTGGCAGTAGTGGTGATGGGGATGACGGAGATGGTCCAGATAGACGTGATGGTGAAAGAATATTGTAAGATAATGGCCAAGAGGCGATTGCAGAGGTGACAGAAGTAGCCTGAGAGACAGAATAAATGTAGCTGTAGCTGAGGCAAGGACGTAAATGATAATATCGTGGGCGAGAGGGTTGTCATCGTGTTGATATCAACGGGGAGTACGCTGGAGGTGCGAGGGAAGGTTGTTGGGGAGGGCGGATGCAAAGTGGCTGGTGGAGTGTTCTCGATGGCCACAGAGGCACTGAGAGCGGTGGCTCAGTGCATTAACTGATGTCACTGCAATGCTTCTGACCGAGAGGTCCTAGGTTCTTGTACCGACGGCGGCAGGATTTTCGACACTAGCTTGTAAGCTAGGTCGAATTCACTCGCTGTCTGGAGGAGAATTCTAGCGGCCGGCTGCATTGATCGGTAGTTTTCCGTGGTTTCTTCAATCAACACCAGGCGAATGCTGGAGAAGTGCCCTAACAAACGGACCTCGCGCGATCTTTCCTTCCTTTTCCTTGTCCTATCCTTACTCCTTACACACACACTTACACTAGCATGCACTACACTACCACACATGCCGGGAGAGCCGTCGGGGACTTAGAACGTGTCCCGGCTGGGGCGGTCCCGCTTGTGGGAGATACCTAGTTGGGGAAAACCCCGCTAGTAGTCGGATCTCGCCATCCAGTGGGGGAAGATCACGGCTACCTCACGATGAAATAACATGCACTACACATTCGAGACTAATGACCTGCGTAGTCCAGAATCACTAATCAACAATCAATCAAGCAACGGAGGCAGAGAAGGTGGTGCGAGAGACGTGGCATGATGGGAAAGGACGGGTGAGAATGGGCAAGGTAGGGCCCGTGAGGCGGTGCAGAAGGGCAGAGAGAGGCGTAGGGTGGGGTAGGGTGTCTTCCACGACGCGTCGTGCGTTGTCGCTGTGAACCGGTGGTGCTGGCTGCTTGGCTGTCGGCAGCTAATGCACCGTTGCGTTTCAGAGCGCACGCAGAAAAAGGAGCAGCGCCAGTTGCGTACTGCACTCCTGTCCGTCGCCTTGACCCCTGCTTCCCTCGCTTCCCCTAGTTTCTCTCGCTATTCCCGCTTTTCCTCGCTTTCCCCACATCTCGGATTCCGTCATTTTCCTACTTTACCAACGTCTCCACAATCCATCGCTTCCTCCACATCCCCCGTTTTTCCTGATTCTCGCGTTTCTCCTGCTTTTCATGCTTCCCCACTTCACCCGCTTCCTCTCGCTTTTCCCGTTTCCTCTCGCTTTCGCTGCTTCGCTGGATTCCCCCACTTTCTCCGCTTCCTCCACTTCTCCCTTACCCCTCACTTTCCCGCTTCCTTCATTTCCAATACTTCCCTTGCTTCCTGGCTTTCTCGGGCTTTGTTCCACTTCAACGCCTAGCGTTGCGTTGAATCAACTCATCCTCCCTCCTCGACTTTGTCTTGCTTTTTGTCCTATTTCATCGTCTTTTTACTTGCATCTTGTCTCGCCTTTTTTCCTTTCTTCTTCCCACTTTGCCTTTTGTCTTTTCTCCTCCTTGCGTTCCGTCAAACTTTTATATATATTGTGATATCGTTACTTCCCATCTTGTTTCATCCCTTCTTTTCTTATTTTATTCCCTTCCTCTCTTCCATTCTCTCTTCCATTCCCTTCCTCCCTTATTTTATTCGTTCCATTCTTTCTATTTTATATTTTTCTGTGCTTTCTATCTCTATTATTTTTTCCTTCATTCTTTTCTTTGTTCCTTTTTCTTTCTTCTTTATCATTTCTCCCATTTTTGTCACTCTCTTTTCTTCTCTCATTTCTTTCTTTCTCGTTTCACTTTTCTCCATCTTTTTTTTTCTTAATTTTTTAGTTATTTTTCCTTTTTTCCTGACTTTTTCATTCTTATTGCTCACTAACTGGTCAACTGTGGCATTGTGCCCTCTCAGATTCAACTTCTTTGTGACTGTGAAATTTGATGCCACTTTCTTAATACAAATATCCTTTTCTGCTACCTTTCTTCAACTCCCTTTTTACTCTCTAGTCACTTATTCTCCTTCTTGAGCCTGATTTACCATGATTTCATTTTTATAAGTTTGTCTCTCTTCTACTTCTCTTTACCTATTTGTTTCTTTCATTTTACTTGTACTACCCGCCCTTTTATTCCTTCCTTCTCCTAAACGACCCCAGTGCTTCATTCCGCCTCCTTTTGCGTCTCAGGCGGATGCGGCGAGCGTGGCCTGCAGGCTTGTCGCGTAACGAGCGGGCAAACTGCAGGGTCGGACAGCTTCTTCTGTGAACTTTAACCTGCCATTTGGCGTTGCCAGGGCGTACCTGCGGTCCATTTCGGCACAAGCCTCGCGGCGAGAGGCCAATGGGCGACGTATGGTCTATTGAAGTTCTCGTCCACTTGGATGCCATTTGGGCGACGATATTTTATGCTTCTATTATATTGCGTTTCGCTTGATAGAAGATCCTACGACTTACGTTATGATATTTTTCACCAATATATTTGTCTATCAACATTTTAGAATTCGAGAACACTTTTTTAGCTTTCTGAAAACCTACCACATAAACATGTAAACAGATAATAAACGACAATGTGTGTACGTAAAAGACAAAGATGAACATGAATATTGCAGCTACGGTTCTGTTCTACGGTAGAATTTCTGGGGCGTTGATGTATTAGATTTCTTCTTTTCAATTCAATTTTATTGCGATATATTTGAAAGTATTTTGCTTTATATTTTAGCTTTCCTGTGCTGAATTTTACGTGATGCATTTCAAGATGGGGGACCAGACAAAAGTCTTTCGGGTGGAGTGGTTTCAAATATTCTCAGTCTTTATTGACCCGGGTTCGGCGCTTTTGTTTCACAAATGAGGTGGACGGATTGAGACATACATCTGTCCGTGTGCTTTCCTTGGCATTCTCCTTCAAGTGTCAGTCGAAAACCTGGCATGTCTGATTGTAAATGTATGACCATCGCACTGTTCCCACAGTAAAATAACATGCGAGTACAATGCGCCGGCGGTAATTTACAACTACATAAGCCAAGATTGAAAGTCTCACTGGATGCTTTGAGCCCTTTAAGCGGACCATACACGAGCAAACAAGACTTGATAAACCCGCCTCGTACGGGTTGTGCATCTGTCATCTTACCTGCTTCTTAATTTGCTCTATTTGCTCTACGATTCGCGACATTTCACAACGATTTGGCGTGGGAGAACCTACCTGAAGAAGCATAGGAGCCCTTATGTGTTCCATACACGGACGAGCGAGGATTGTCAAAACTACCATGCGATGCTTGAAAATTCGGCGCCGTTGCTCCCCACTTCATTGTTTGCGTAATTATATGAATATTTGAGTAATATTTGCATCCAGAGCGATCCAAGCATGTAACAACAGATTTAAGGTGTCTACAGTTTCATATGTGGGCCATCCACGAGGAAGCTTATCAATACAATTTATTGATGCCTTATTTTACGTGGCGACACTCAGACCATGAGGCCTAATATTCCGCCTGAGCACGCAAATTTTGCTACGCTTCTTTCACCATCTAGCCGAGAAAGAAGGCTTTGCGGCGTCGAAACAGGCGATCTGAATTTATTTCAGATACTTATACTTGAGGATCTTTTATATGTTTTAAATCTATAACACTGGACAGCCGGTTTTACTTCTTAGCATATAAGATTTTTCCCCTTAAAAATCCACGGTTTTGATCGCGTCTTGAAGCTTATCTTGCCTCGCGCTGATTGTAAATCAGTTTCTACCGTAACTGCTTCGTTGTTCACTCAATAGTTAGTTAATTAATGTCTTATTTTACGTGGCGAGACTCGAGCCATCAGGCCCGCTCTTCCGTCTGACCACGCAAATTTCGCTTCGCCGCTCCTTTCCCCATCTAGCGGAGAAAGGAAGGACCGGTGAGGAGGATTATCTTGGGCGACGAAACAGGTGGATCTCAATTTTGCTTAGAGGCTTCTTTTACTCTTGAGGATCTTATACATGCAGTAAATCTACTACATGGGACAGCCGGTTTTACTTCCCCTCCGAAGGAAGGCGTATGAAGGATTTTTCGCCCTTAAAAATCCACGACTTCGATCGGATTTGAACCCGCAAACTCGGGTACAACAGTCCGGTACGCTGACCGTTATACCACCGAATCCACTAATAGATCACCACAGATACACAACGGCACGGGCCAAGTTCGCAAGCGTCTCTTGATGGTGTACGGGCGCTTTAGGCGCCGCCCCTTTCCCCCTTCCGCGAGGCAGGAGGGAGCAATGCCGCCTGGAGTGGGCGGGGGAGGGCCGTTGTGATTCTGGGAGCCGCATATTTTACGCCGGCCGCGGCCCCGCCCGCGCTTGGGGCCCCACCGGGGAGCGCCGCCCAAAGGAGGGGGCGGGGCGCTACTCGCGCTCCCGTGGCTTCTCAACCTGCTCTTTTGATGGTCCTTCCTCCCCCTTTCAGTTTTATTAATGATTATCGTATTGTTATTCCCATGTTTATATTTCTTACTGATGAGCTTTACGCCGTTTTCCTTAAAAGTTTCTCACTCTTCACTTATACTTTCTCGTATATGTATGTATATATGGGGGTAATATGAACGTATAACCGCACGTTTTCTTATCTATGGGTGTAATTCAGGAAATGAATTCCAACGCTCTAAACCGTAGTAGAAACACCCAGATAGTGATGCGAACTACCACATGCATATGTGCTATGGTTCAAAGACGAGTTGGATATAAGAGATGTGAGGGCGAGATGAAGTAGCTGTTCGGTGAGAATTGTTCCCAGGAGGTGACAAGGCAGGTCTTTTAGACACGTATAGATAGAAGCAGCAAAGGGGTGAGACAAAACAGAAAAAATCATTAAATTGGAAAACTTTTTGAAGATCCAGTGGTTTCTATTTATTTTGCTTTTATTGAATTCTTGATTTTTCAACAATATTTCTATAGGCTAATGTTCTCGTTATAGTTTAATTCTTATATTTTCTTCAGTCTCTGTTTTATTCCTTTTCCTTATTAGTGTTTGTCTTGTTTTATTTCTTCGTTTCCCTGAATTTCTTTTCTTTGATGTTTTCTTTCGCGATTTCTTTACGTATGCATTTTTACCATGTCTAAACACTTCACTTTTTCTCTTCTCCCCGTTTTCTCTTCCTTTATACATTGTTTTTATTATTTTATCTACAATTCTTGATAATTTCGATTCATAAATTTTTATGTGTGTGAATAACGACAAGGATTCAAAAAAAACAGAAAACAAACAAACAAACAACAACATTACGTAAGCCCTCGCGAGATTTTGAGATGCAATCAAGATTTTGATGATGCAATAAAGAAAGGAACATATTTGCAATGCACTAACATACGTACATCGCACTAGATAAATGTAAAAAACGAATTCTTTTAAAGTTTTACAGCCCTGTCTCTTTCGCCTTTCGGTTAGATACAAGGGCAAAATACTACTTGTAAAAATATAAGACACAACTTCGTAGACGCAGCTATTCCTGGTCAGCAAAGAGCCAAAAGACTATTCCAGTATGGACAGAACAGTGTAAAAGTCAGTCTTGGCGCCTTAGGAGCAAAAACACGCATACTCGACAATTATCTATTACAAAAGGGTGTTAATAAATACGTCCATAAATCCTACCACACAAATCGATCCGTGTTGTTACATAATTTAAATCACTTACCGTAATGCAAATTTGAGTGACATATTTGAAGAGCGCTTGCTGCTCTATTTCACTCCATGATAGGAATTAGCGGGGAGAGCCCCAAAGAACGAGGCCGGTCGTCCCCACGCGGCGACCGAATTCCGAGTCGCCGCCGCCCGCTCCTCCCTCCGGCGGCGATCGCCGACCGGCCAGCGCGAGCGGCGGCGGCGGTGGCTGCGTGGGCGCCGGGGGTTCTATGCGCGATACTAATTGGGGGCCCCGCCCCCTCCCCCGCCCCTCGCCCACCTGGCGACGCCCGTACGCCACCGCCGCGGCCATGCATAATGCAGCAGGGCTCTTTCGCCTGCGGCAGCCCGCGGCCCTTCCAAGGGCGCGCCCGCCGCGGAGGAGGGGCAAATCCAGAGGTGGACGAAGAACAGGAAGTAATGGGAAAAGGAAAACAGAAAATCTGTAGACTGCCTCCTTTATATACACACTTATGTCTACCCAACACACCGTAAGCAAAATGCGGAGGAATTACATGTTACTGATGGCGGTTACTGATGCGGAGGGCGCAGATGCGGTGGGCGAAGATGAAAACGCAGATGCTGAGGGCACAGATTTGGAGAGCACAGATTTGTAGGGCACAGATTTGTAGGGCACAGATTTGGAGGGAACAGATTTGGAGGGAACAGATTTGGAAGGCACCGATTTAGAGGGCACCGATTTAGAGGGCACCGATTTGGAGGGCACCGATTTGGAGGGCACCGATTTAGAGGGCACCGATTTAGAGGGCACCGATTTAGAGGGCACCGATTTAGAGGGCACCGATTTAGAGGGCACCGATTTAGAGGGCACCGATTTAGAGGGCACCTATTTAGAGGGCACCTATTTAGAGGGCACCTATTTAGAGGGCACCTATTTAGAGGGCACCTATTTAGAGGGCGCCGATTTAGAGGGCACAGATTTAGAGGGCGCCGATTTAGAGGGCACAGATTTAGAGGGCACAGATTTAGAGGGCACATATTTAGAGGGCACATATTTAGAGGGCACATATTTAGAGGGCACCGATTTAGAGGGCACCGATTTAGAGGGCACCGATTTAGAGGGCACATATTTAGAGGGCACAGATTTAGAGGGCACAGATTTAGAGGGCACAGATTTAGAGGGCACAGATTTAGAGGGCACAGATTTAGAGGGCACAGATTTAGAGGGCACATATTTAGAGGGCACAGATTTAGAGGGCACATATTTAGAGGGCACATATTTAGAGGGCACAGATTTAGAGGGCACAGATTTAGAGGGCACAGATTTAGAGGGCACAGATTTAGAGGGCACAGATTTAGAGGGCACAGATTTAGAGGGCACAGATTTAGAGGGCACAGATTTGGAGGGCGCTGATACAGAGAGCGCAGAAGAGCCAGAGGTCGCAGATGGGTAGGGCGCAGATGCGGTGGGTGCAGATGCGAAGGGCACACCAGTTGTACTTTCTCTGTCAAAAATAAAAACATATACCCCCGTACTTGGATGCTGACTGCCTGAGTGTCCCAGAAGCATGTAACAGCGGTTCACGTATAATGAACTGCATTCTGCTGTTTCTAACCGCCGTGTGGCATGTGTGTTTTGAGATTGCCAAGTGGTTGGCTTCTTGTACCACTACGTACGGCTCTTGCCTAACTCAGGGATTGAGCATAGAACTTATTATCACTATCGTCATGCTAGCTGAAACGACTTCTTAGCGTCAAAAGGTCAGAGATTTACGAGGACATTTCACGGCTCATAAATACAAGAATGTCTCTCAGTTTTTCGTCTCAAATGATGTTTTGATATGTTTGAACCCTATATTCTCAGATCTCCGTTTTAATATATTAGTTTTGAAATAATATTTGTTGCAACCTTCCATGAAGAATACATTCATTTTATGTGCGTTATTTGTTTTTTTTAAGCTTTCCAAATGCCTCTCCATGCGAGCCAGGACCGTGCCGTCACCCGGGGCAGTGCGCCAGGGGCAGGCTGCAGCACGCCGCGCGCCGTTGCCCTGAGGCAGCGGGACCTCAGGCGCCCAGATAATTCACATTTGGGGCAAAATAGATTTTGGAGGAATAATGCAATGTATGCAATTATTATAAACAGCACATGGTGTATTCATACAGACGAACACTCTGTGAGTCTGCCTGTGTCTATTTTAATGAGTTTTATTTTTTTAAACTCATTTGGCAAAGGGGGCATTTGTGAGTATGTAGATCATTGTGGGTTCGTATAATTTACAATTACAACAACGTTGTTATTCATTGGAAGCTCACCTACATTGGAGACTAAAGACAAACTTTATCTGAATAATCGTCTAGTTTGTTTGCTATTATTCGACCGACTTAGGTAGTTCAGGGCGTCAAATGAGATCAGTGCAGTGCCTTTGACCGGGAGGTTCTAGGGTGTGAATCCCGACGGTAGCAGGACTTTCGACACTACCTGGATACCTAAGTCGAGTTCAGCCGCTGTCTGGAGGAGACTTCTAGTTGACGGCTGCTCCGATGGGTAGTTTTCCATGGTTATGCGATCAACAGGCAAATGACGGAGCAATACCCTAACAAACCGCGCACGAACTTTCCTTCCCATTCCTTGTCCTATCCTCACACCTCACTTACACATACTTACATGTACTACTTTACCACACAAGTCGAGAAACCAGTCGGGGGCTTAGAGCTTATCCCGCCTAGGGTCCGTGCCCCGCTGGTGGGGGATTCTCGATTGGGGAATGAAACACCAGCGAACCGACTTTCTTGTAGGTCGGTACCGGATCGCGTCATTCAAAGGGAGAAGATCGCTACCCCTTCCCGCGATAAAAAGTGCACTACACGTACGGGACTAATGACTTAAGCGTTTTACGACCTGAGAAGTGACACATATTTGGAACATCTCTTCTTTATATTTAATGATAGACGTAAATACATCAGACCTCAAAATGATACGTTATAAACGAGTACAAAAAAGACAAATCAAAATATATATTCTTCAGTACCATAGCATTATAAATCTAATTTATTGTGAAATGAAATTAAATAAGACAATAAAATTTATAATTAAATTAAATATGACAATATTATTTATAATTAAATTGAAAATGTCTTGCAATAAATTGGGTACAAAAAATAAGGTACAAAAAATATTTGGAAATATATTTAGATGAACATTTTGGTCTCTTCTTTGGTAACGCTTCCTTACTTCTTAAAGATCGAATATGAATTTGGCCGGTACCGTCCGTTGTTTATCAATTAGCAACGTAACACACCCCTTCACCATAGCTCTGCTCTGTCCGTTCCATTGACTCGATGTGCGGCAGAAGGCATCGATCGACTGACATTGTTATCTCGTGTCAGATTTATACATCTGGTTGCAATGTTCTTGTGAAGTGCGAGTGATATCTCAAGAAGAGTTTCTGTGAAGGATTGGAATTGTTATTGTTACATAAGGAGATGATGTGTGATCAGAAAAGGAATATTACTTAAGTGTTCAAAAGTTTGTATTTGAACTACTTGAACATTAGATTACGATAGAGTGATGAAAGGTTCATTCCATATATTGTCTGCAAAACTTGTAAAAACATTTAAGACGCAGGTTCAAAATAGGTTATTCGTATATATAGTTTGTAATATTGTCATTTTTCAAACAAAACCATTGGAATTCCAACGATATTTATCTGAGTAAAAAATCGGGATTGAATAAGAAAACAAGATAGCTATCGTATATCCTAATCTGCCATCAGTAATGAGATCCGCGTCACATAGTGTAGAGGTCCTGCTTCCAGTACCATTAATAGTACAACCAGAGAATTGTATCAGTCCTTTTTCCGCTCTGTGTGCATAAAATGTTCTGAATGTTACGAGAAAACAAGGAGGATTCACTGCATTGTCATTGTTATTATGTCATAGGGACTCAAGAGCTAGAGAAAGACATTGGGAAGTTACCGCTTGAGTGAAAAGAAATCACTTAGTTCCATGAAGAAATAAACCGTTAATTGTCTCAGAAAATTTTGTTACTCCCTTTTCAAAATAATAAAGCAATTTGTGAAGCTCTTAAACAAAACTGGCTCTTGTTTTCAAAGTACTGTTAAAATATCTATTATTAGTAGTAACAAAAAAAATTTAAGCGGTCAACCTATTCGCCAATTAATGCTGGCTTTAAGATGTCAAATGACTGGCTTAGACCTTTAACTTTGAGAATTATTTAGAGATATTATCTACAATTTTTTAGGCAGCGTTATAGATTGTTCGTATCAAATGATACGAACCTTTTATTAAATACATGATCGAAATATTCATGAGACTCGGTTGACATTAGAGTTTTAAGTTAAATTGTCTCCCTTCTCATTCCAAATTCTTTACAGAAAACTTCAAAGCACTAAAAGAAGAACAATGATGATGGTTTCATCGGGAAGTAAAACTAATGGAAATGTGGTTCCAGGGTTGATGGGATGTCTCCATGATGCACGACTACTGTTGTTGTTTCATAAGAAATAACATTCGCCAAGATAATAATCAAAACAACGTTCGTTTTTATCAAAGCGAGGAGAATCCAAATTATCTCTGTGATAAGCTTGATATTTCATTATTCATGTTCAACGTTTGTATCAGTACTATTAATATTTTGTCATATTTTATCGTGATTCATGCATTCGGAAATATTACTAAAATACACCAAAAACTACCAAAATACTGAATTTTTCTTTTTAGTCCGACACGAAAACTACGTGATACGAAAAACTGACCAACATATTTCAACTTAGCACAACAAAATTAGGTTTACAGATGTGTTTAATTCTGTGCCACAGAAGAAAAAAATATTTTGCAGGCCTGTGTAATACGAAGGAAAAGAGAAAATGTTGCTAGTATTTTGCATTAAAAGAATTGAAGAAAACACAAACTTCGATTGCGAAAAATGAACCATACGGTAATAACATCATTTCCGGATACGTTGCGATTGAATAATATTCCGCGTCAACTATCACTGCCCGAGGAAAAGAAGAGAAAGTGTTGGCTCACAACCTGCTTCGCAACTTGATGCAATAGAATTTATTCCCAGTGGCCATAGACTCATCTCGATAAGACTTGACTGGCTGCATATTTACATGCCAATTTTTCTCGGGGAATGAACCTAAATACGCCTGACACAGAGAATCGCCCGTAAGCCGTAACTGGAAATGCAACCGCCATACCGTTGCGATTTTTATCTTCAATGAAACGTTGACCTGTTTTAAGCATACTAAAAGAATATTTCTCGGGAATGTATCTCATTCATTTAATGTAAAGAAATGTAGATAAAGCATTGAACAAATATAGAATCGAAATCGTGATTTTGGAAACAATCATCACATCTGTATGATCCAGAAATAAGTTGTACCAATTGTACTAAATGGAAGAGTTATGTAATTACCGAACACCAATCTCCAGGATTTTTTGTGTTACATATTCAAGCACGCGTTCTATTGAATTCTACTATACATATCAATGATTAATATTAACGTGGTGATTATATATTAAATTTTCAAATAAGGTGAAATATGATATATGGTTCTGTGTCACCATCCAAAAGCTACTGGCGCTATGCAAGCAGTCATATTATATACATTATTTGCGTCCCGAAATTTATCTAAATCATAAATTAGTCTACATGTAAGCGTAGTCTGTATATAAGCATGCAGCATGTAGTGAAAGAACATGAATACTTATACTTGAATCACATTTTGATCTGATAAAACGTATTCTTTTATCAAACAACAAAAATGAGCATCTCTGCACATACTCTTGAATTCAGAGAAAACGTCAAGTCCAATAAGATAAAATGCAATAAATTAATAAAATGTTCAGAACATTTTTAAAGAATTAATTCATATGCAATGCCGTTTTAATGTTTTAAATGAAATATAATAAATAATAAAACTCATCTCTATCAGTATTCAGTCAAGTTAAAATGTGTTTACACTTTGATAGATTTATTCTGCAGTTACAGTAGTACACTGATGTGAGGCAGAAATAAAATATAAAATTATTTAAATATAAAACAGCAAAAAACAAAAGGAGACAAAATACGTGAAAAGGAATAATTTTTCATTGTTATTTTGTATTCACTTAAATATCAATAATGACTATATTTTTGTATATTTATTATTTATACATTTAGTTACTTAATATTTATATAATTTCTTTTTAATCATCTATTTCCAACAAATCCGATTAATTTGACAACACTTCACTACCACAAAACGTACTTATTCACATGTTTTTTTATGTTCTGAAAACTCAGAAATATTATTTATAAGGTGTAACTAACTTCAAAACCGACGTGAATAGTAAGAAAATGTTTTTGAGAGAGTCGATGGTATGATTAGTTCAAGAGAACCCAGTTTGTAATATTTATGCATTAACATATCACTTATATGGATATGTTTTAGTTATTAGAATATGTTTAACTCTCCGTTAGTGTGGCACGGTCTCTGAGACCGGACCTACCAAAAATCTTATTTATATTTATGACTGTTGGAGTGCGGAAGCTGTACATTCTTGTACCTTCTGCAGTTTTGAATTCGCACGTGCATGAGTTATTGATAATGTTTAAAAAGTGATTGTGTCAAGACACTGCAACACTGTCCCTGAAATCGGGCACATTGCTCGTGTTGTGATCGTTGCGTGTAATCACGTTACCAGTGTGTTATCAGTTGCACACTGATTTTTCTAAGATTATTATTATTATTATTATTATTATTATTATTATTATTATTATTATTATTATTATTATTATTATTAATATGCGCAACGTTGGGGATTGTGAAATTTCTTTATACTAATAATAAATAAAAACACTTAATACAATTTTCAATGAGTAGTTTTATAATGGCAACCGTCGGGAGTTAAACTTCAACTAGATGACTAGAAATAATAATTGAGATACTTACAATAAATGATTTTAATACAATTAATCACTTGTCACGTAGTATAATAGTAGGATAAGATTACATAATCAACTCTTAATAAGAAAAGGAGGAAGCAGCAATTAAACTATAAAAGCAGCCAGTGAAAGTTGCTTTTACAATATTTATATAATATTTACAAAGTTGGATTATATAAAGGATTAATGTTGCTATTTACAATTAGTGAATAATTGATTACAAGTGAATCAATTATTATTTTAAATAATCTAATAATTAAGCATAATAGAGCCCAGTTATTTTTCTGACTTTAACCAAACAATCTTCAAGGATTGTACCCAGAGAATTCCAAAAAACAGTGGCCATCCCCATTCCTGTCAGTTTTTTAAATTAATTCAAAGTTCAAGTAGTATATGACTTAGTGTAGGGATGTCAGAAATTTTGAAAACGTGCACAGAATTCACTTCTACCCATAGCACGTCATACACAGTTTTAACTGTTTTTTTTCACGTAAAATAAATATATAAATAAACTGTCTTCCCCTTCTTCTGTGCACTCTCACCAGCCGTTGTCAACTTTTCGAGTCTTTCTTGGTTTCAGGAGTGTAATGATGGATTCAAATATTATCCATGGTCACGAATTTGCGCACATTCTACTGATTTCATCTCAACTGACAGATTCTGCTTTAAATTGTTCTTCTGCAGTATCTTGTGCAAGATTAAGTGAGTTCAGTTGAGAAGCCAACAGTATCAGATATCTCACGCACTTTCACTTTGCGATCTTCCATGAGCATATCGTGGACTTTTTCGACGGTTTTCGGTCTGGTGACCTCAACTGGCCAGCCGGAGCATTCTTCATTTCTGTGCTTCTGCGACCACGTTTGAATTCATTAATCCAGAAGTATATTGTCTTCAGTGCTGGTGCAGAGTCCATTTTTGTTTCAAAATTCAAACAATTGCCTAACAAGAATCATGCTTTCCAACAACCGATGTTTAACAAATCGTGTTTTTTCATAGAAATTTACCGGGCTTTTTTTCTTTTTTTAAAAAGTTGTTGCATCTACAATTTTTATGCAACGCATCTCCAAGCCCTTTAAGGGGCGTTCCGCGTTTTACGCTGGAGAGTAATCCTCCATTAATGTGCGCTATTGGGAAGTAATCCTCTATTAACTTTTTGTCATGTCATGTCACGTCACGTCACGTCGCAGTCAGTTGTCAAAAGGACCACCAGGTAGCATCTCCGCGTACGCGCTTCCTGCTACGCGCTCCTGCGTCACTACCAGCATCAGCGGCTAGAATTGGGAAGGAATAAGGATAGGGGCAGGGTTTAGGACACTTCACAGGAGCTGGACTAGCCCTTGTGAAGCGGCCAAACTCGTTTTGTTGGAACAAATTTCACATGAGATTCGACGGGGTCTTATCAAACGACCTATTTTTAAAATTTTGATCGGCTATTGATGTCTCTGGATGTGTGCTGCTTTCTAATTGCGAGTGTTGGCACTTCCTGTGGTCTTGGGCGCCTCAAGCATTCTGGTGGGATGACGTAATAATCAGGTCTTTTGAATATTATTATTCTGTGAATCTTAACAGAACGTGTTTAAGTGAAAATTATGTACGTATTAATCTCACAAACTATAAGCAAATTTCAACTTGCCTAAACATTCGATCATGTAATACATTTGTCGGCTGTGTTAATATCTTGCTCTAACAAATATTTTTAGTGGAAAAATAGGCTACGAGAAACACCTGCAAAATTTATTTAAATGTTTTATTTTCAAATTGTTTATACATTAAAATATGCCAATTGAAAGTAATATTGAAATCCAATATTTGGTATATATAAAATCCTTAAAAATTGCCTCAATTTTTTAAAAGACCCTTCCCTAAAACGTTTGAAGCCGCCTTTCTCGACATACGGAGCGTCGTAGGTAGGAGGTAGATGCTTCCAGAAAGCAACTGTGTGGTTCAGTCCCAGTGAGGCGGCCATCGCCGGCTGCACGTCCGCGGCGTTTAGTGCTCCCCGCGCGGGGAGGCGGGGCTGGGCGGGGCGAGGAGGGGCGGGGCGGGGCGGGCAGTGCGGGGTCCATCTTGGTCCATCTCGGGCGGGCGCGGGGCGTCGGAATGCAGCAGGAATGCGCGCGGCCAGTGCTTACTGGCCCAGTAATGAAGCCGTACGCCCCGGGCGCATCGCCTGCGCGCCCACTCGCCCGCTCGCCCCCCTGCCCCCCCCGCCCCGGCCGCCGCCACCACCGCCGCCGCAGCCGCAGCCGCCCCCAATCAGATAAGCGCCGCGCGCGGCATATTTCAAGCGTTGTTTTGAATTTCTAATGCGCGGCCGCGCACGCGGTGGTTAGCGACGGTCCGCCTGCCGGCCCGCAGCCCGCCCCTCCCCGCCCCGCCCCGTCCCGTCCCCGCCACCCGCTCGCGCATGGACATCACCGCTGCCATCTCCCCGCCTCCCACTACGAAGCTACCCGGCTCCGCCTAGCCACCGACGCCTCCGTCTACTCTGTCACCGTGACCACACATCTAGAAAGTCAATTAATTATATTCGTCAATTCTTGATTTCCAAAACTTGATTCCCAAACCATTTCCAGATATCTTGAACTTCAATAACTTGAATTTTTGTTTATCTAGAATCTCAATATCTCAAACATATTTCTATCTCGAACCTCATCAATTATATTTGGTGGTGAAATTGATCCTCATTATCTTTATAAACATAATATTTCGATGTATCCAAGAATCTAGTGCCACCGCGTCTGTCATTAACCACAGCGTTTCGACTACTCTTAACTTTCAAGAATTATCTTACGACAGGCTTTTCTATGAATTGTTCTTGTTCTGTTCCACTAGTTATAATCACATTACGTCCGCTGTCACAAATTCCCACGACTTTTAGAAATCTCAGCTACCTACCACACGTTCTAGCCTGAAACTAAGAGAATTTTCAGCCCCATTACATGTTGTCACCTCATGTAATCCATCCCTAATCTGACGTTCTCGTCCCATCTTAGACAGATTCCTTGGTCCTCTATATCAAAACCTCTTCGGATATCCCTCGCAGGGCTCATTTTCTTACTGACATCGTAGCCATTGCCATTTGTCACAATTGTCTATCTTCACTGTCCATATGTTTTCATTGACTTCACCCACACACCTTCGTCAGTATCAGTAGTTATTTTACCTCCCTCTTTTCGATGATCCCTGAGCGAAACACTACTACCTCATTATTTCCTTCTCTGAAGGACAATTTTGCTACTTTCATCAACAATTCCTTCTTATAAATATTAATTCGTCATTGCACTGAAATTCGTCTATATCATCTCCGAGACTTATCTCCATTAGCTCTCAAACGATAGCTAGGAGTTAAATTTACTTTTTTATCCACAATGTTTGAAATAAATGTAAAAATCATTCAAAGTGTCTTGCTTTACCACTTCAACATATTTTCCTCATAACAAGGGTAGTCTTTATTACGATTCCAATGAGTAAGCCTTTTGATCATTCATTGAATGGATGAATAGGGTGATTATGAATACCTGACTGGAATGAAGTATAAACAAAAGGCAGGGGAAACGGGAGAACCCCGAAATTGTCCACCATACATTCCGCATGGAAAACCGGGATTTGCATCCCGGTACTCATAGGTAGAGGGCGAGTTCTGTGACGCCCGAACCAAACCCCACTAGCATTTTCACCTTCCTAACATCTCTGCGACGCCTCCGCTCCCTCCTCCGCTCCTCGCCCTCTCCGCCTGCGCGCAGCCCCGCGTTCTCGGCGCAATTAGCCGGCGCGTATTTGCATGCACCCCCGTCATTACGGCGTGCGGCCCGGGGCCCAGGGTACAATGATAGCGAGCAATGACACAAGCGACCGCCGCGCCGGCAGCCCAGGGAGGGCCGAGGGGGCGGCACCCGGGGCGGGGCTCAAACGACCGGCCCGAGAAACGAGCCACCCGCATTCCACATGCCCGCCACGCCGCGCCAGGTGACTCCACGCCACATCGCCAGCCCCGCCATGCCACGCCAAGCCACGCCACCCCTGCCATGCTTCGCCTCGCCTCGCCTGATGACTCCTCGACACATACCCCGCCCCTGCTCCGCACCGCCATGCCCCGCAACGCCCCTCCACGCCACACCACGCCACGCAGCGCCACGCTCCGCCAAGCCACCCGCCACGCTTCGCCTCGCCACGCCAGATGACTCCATGTCACATAGCCCGCCCCCGCTCCGCACTGCCACGCCCCGCACCGCACCGCACCGCCACGCCACGCCACGCCACGCCACGCCACGCCACGCCACGCCACCCCCGCCACGCTTCGCCTCGCCATGCCAGATGACCCATGTCACATAGCCCGGCCCCGCTCCGCCCCGCCATGCCCCGCCCCGCCCCGCACCGCCACGCCACGCCACGCCACGCCACCCCAGCCACACTTAGCCTCGCCATGCCAGATCACCCCATGCCACATAGCCCGCCCCCGCTCCGCACCGCCATGCCCCGCCCCACCCCGCCTTTCGTCGCCACGCCATATGTCCCCACGCCACATTGCCCGGCCTGCCATGCAACTCCCCGCCCCTCCACGCCCCCCTTCTTCCCGCCCCGCCACGATAGATGACCACGTTACACTGCCCGCCCCGTTCTTCCACGGTCTACAGCTACATGAGCAAAATGCTTGCCCATCCCGTGATGCTTATCAGCACCACACCAAATCCCTGAAAATCGCGCTACCACTCTCAACATCCAAACACAATTGTTTGCAGGTTCCACCGGACCTAACCAGACTTCGCCTTACACCGTCACAGCCCACCACACCCTGCCTGATCCCGTCACATTTCGCCTGTTCACGCTCCATCTTGTCCTATGGCTATCCACTCAACCCGCTCTTTCCTGCCGCTCACACAAGCAGACCCCACGCCCCACTCGTTCTGTCTTTGCGAGCCCACTCTGCACCGACATTTTGCGCCACATCACCGCGCGCTTCTCCCAACCCTCAAGGAGTCTTCTTCCCGCCAACCAACCCCCGACGCGTCCTGCGTGGTCTTTGCCGTGCCCCATCTCGTCCAGTCTGCCCACCCGCCCACCCCACAGGCACAGGACGGCGGTGTTCGATTAGAAGGGCAACCGGGCGGTGGGAGTACCGGGAGCGGTAGTTTAGTGCATCAACTGATGTCACTGCAGCGCATCTGACCGGGAGGTCCTGAGTTCGAGTCCTGACGGCGGCAGGATTTTCGACACTAGCTTTTCAGCTAGGTCGAATTCAGTCTCTGTCTGGAGGAGAATTCTAGCGGCCGGCTTCTCTGATCGGTAGTTTTCCGTGGTTTCTCCGATCAACACTAAGCCAATGCCGGAGCAGTACGCTAACAAACGGGCAACGGACCGCGCGCGATCTGCCCTTCCTCTTCCTTGTCCTATCCTCTCCCCTTACACACACACACACACACACACACACACACACACACTAACAAGCACTACACTATCACATATTCCGGGAGACCGGTCGGGAGCTTAAAGCTTGTCCCGGCTGGGGCGGTACCCCGCTGGTGGGAGAGTCCTGGTTAGGGGGAAACCCCACTAGCCGACGGTAGGTCGGCGCCGGATCTCGCCATCTAGCAGGGGAAGATCACAGCCCTCTCCCGAGAAAAATCATGCACTACACTTACGGGACTAATGACCAAAGCCGTTAACGCGCCCGGAAACACGAAAAAAATCAATCATAGGTGGGAGCCCGAGGGGCCTGGGCGGGGGCGACCGCCGGACGCGGGAGGGAGCCTCGGGAGCGGGGCCGTGTCCCTTCTGGGAACTTGGAAAGTCGTGATCGCGGCGGGCGCATGGGCGCGCTTTGTATTAAAATATGCTTTTAACTCCTGTGGGGCTGATGGCAGCCCCTGCACGACGCATGGCCGCCGCGGGCGCCAGCGCTGTGGGAGGGGCTCTCGGAGCCACGTTCGCCCCTAATTGATCCGAGATAGTGTCTGTCCTTCCAGAAAACTTAATTCCTTAAAAAGTACGAAATTTGCGTATTATGGGTTCTTGAGTGGAAGGCGTTTAGGAAGGGGTTTTCTTAGGAAATATGATATTCTAAGATAATTTACCAAACGTGGTTGATTTTATCTCTCAATAATGTTCTCACCGTTATTAAATATGTATGAAATATTAATATTTGAAGGAAAAGTATAAAACTAAAATAGATATCCAGTGTGAACTCTCTAGAACTAAGTTCTACGCAACGAATGCATTCTTATAAAAAATATATTAATCCGTTTTGTTAGCTTACGTTATGGTGGAAATTATGATTCCACCATGGTTTACCTTATAACCCATACATTGATAGATATAGCAAAGTAGCAACTAATCTCTATAACAAAAAATTGGTTATTAATAAGAACACTTTACACATTTACCATACATTTTCTAAAACCTCCGACAATGTAACATTAAGTTGCCACAATATCTAGAATGACGAGTTCCTATTGTTTTATATGTTTATTTTGTTTACAATTAGATACATTATCGTGAAATGTCTGTTGAAATGTTAACTTGTCCAGTTAAAGAAGAACTTTCTGTTTTGACAATTTTTTTTCATACGTGTGATACAAAAGGCCGAAAAGTGATTAAGTGATTTTGGGGTATGGCGTGAACTTAAAGACTTCATATTTCAGTATGCTTTGGGTTATTTTTTGTGCGCTCCATACAGCGAAACTGCCACTTGATTTTCGTATCAGAGATGTATGCTTCAAATGTTTAAACATTAATAAGTGTTTACACATTTAACATTACTTCAATGTTCAAACATTGTAATAAGTGTTTTTGAATGCTTGAAGAATCGTGAAACGGTTATGGAAAATTCATTAGTATTTATACGTAAGTACTAAAAATATATTATACTCATTCTCTTTTTAAATAATTTTTGGATAGGTACACATTTAAATATTTCTAATATTTTCAAAATTCACCATTTTCCATATTTTCTTTATTCGCCTATCTACGTTGATATTTTTGATCGCATGTATAATAGGCTAGTTTAAAAGATACCAGTACAAATGCTAAAATGCTGGTTAGTGTGACGATGAATAGAAGTGGATAGAAGGGAGTCAGTTGGCTTATACATAATGCCAAAAGATATGTCACACCAGAAAACAGAATTGTATGTTTATTATGAACGCAGAACGGGTATTATGATTAATGTGCTTGTGTGTGCTGAATTAATTTAGTTGAGCATAAATCAACGCTGCTGTAACATTTTGAATGTGCTCTGTAATTTAATTTATTAAGAACCTCTTTATCAATATATATATATATATATATATATATATATATATATATATATATATATATATAACAATTGTATATAATATTGCTACGTTGAATTGACATAACATTATCGTGCGCTAAGTACTTAATAGGATCAAAATATTTTGTTTTAGTCGGATATTGGAATATTAGAAAAACCATAGGTTCAATATAACGCAGATTTGACCTTACGAAATTATACAAATTAGCAGGGGAGCCAGGTCAGACGAGTACGGTGGACAGTCCAACACAGTGATACCTCATTTTGCAAAGAACGCCTTCACAGACAAAGCGGAATGAGCTGGCGCACTGTCTTTGTGAAGAATCCGGGATTTTGGCATCCACTAATCTGGTCGTCGTCTCCTCGCAAATGTTTATTCTTATTTCGTTTTGCTCAGGAGTAAGACGTGGCACCACTTTTGTGCAAACGTTGTGCGTGTTCAGTGATTCATGCAAATTCTAATGCTAGCTATCTTTGTTAATTAATTACTCAGATTTCAGCAAAAGCTCGCAGATTCTGACAACAAATTTTGCGTATCAACATACCAATGTTTTGGATGTTGTGCGTTTTTGGTGTTGAGAGTCGTGTAGGGCACAGATCCTCTTCTGTTTATTATGTCTTCCTTAAACCCTTTTAAATCCCTCAAAGACTTGTAAGCGCGAAAACTATTCACCTCCGTGCACTTCCTTTATCATGACATGTGTTTCTGTAGCAGTTTTACTCAGTTTCACAAGACACTTCAGGATAACTCGTTGTTCCATCTACACACTGCATGTTTCGTCGAGAAGCTAAGCAATAACTTAAATGGGCGACTGACACAGCAAGACTGAGCAACGTACAACTTTACCCATCGATCTGACAACTACTCCAATATATCTCGTACAATCCACTGCATCTTGTACCATGACCACCTCTTAATTTTTCGTTAATAATTATTTCATGATATTAGACATAATGTAGGGACGTCCTGCATTCCCGATACATTTTAGAACTGCTAATAATGATTGGAGTTTGGTTTGAATTTCTTTCAAAGTTCAAGATATGTACTTTTATTTTCTACAGCATGCTTATGTGTATATGAACCGACACCTTTTTCGTTTAAACTGAAGGCGAAACGTTTAACTTTCGTGAATTAATTTCATATGTATAAATGGATATTGGCTTATATAAGAGCAGTAAACTACGTCACTGTGTGACCAGTGAAAAGTCATCTACGTGTTTTTTTCACTCGGAAGATTTATGTACTGTTAATTTTGCTATACCTCTACTAGATAGCGCTGCAGAACAAAATTGCACTTCATTTTAATTCAATTTACTTTTAAACTGCGGTCAACCTTGACTTCATTGTTACTGAGAGAGACAGAGAAAGAGAGAGACAGAGAAAGAGAGAGACAGAGAACGAGAGAGACAGAGAAAGAGAGAGACAGAGAAAGAGAGAGACAGAGAACGAGAGAGACAGAGAACGAGAGAGACAGAGAACGAGAGAGACAGAGAACGAGAGAGACAGAGAACGAGAGAGACAGAGAACGAGAGAGATAGAGAACGAGAGAGACAGAGAACGAGAGAGACAGAGAACGAGAGAGACAGAGAACGAGAGAGACAGAGAACGAGAGAGACAGAGAACGAGAGAGACAGAGAACGAGAGAGACATAGAACGAGAGAGACAGAGAACGAGAGAGACAGAGAACGAGAGAGACAGAGAACGAGAGAGACAGAGAACGAGAGAGACAGAGAACGAGAGAGACAGAAAAAGAGAGAGACAGAAAAAGAGAGAGAGAGAGAGAGAAAGTGTGTGTGAGAGAGAGAGAGACAGAGTCACAGAGAGACAGAGACACGGAGAGCCAATGACAGACACAACATTAAAATGCTAAAAAAAAATTATGATGGACCAATAAATCATTTTTTTAGAAGAGTGACTTTTAGTGATGATTTTTCAAGCTATTGAATCACTTGCTGTACCAACGTAAAACAGGAACATTAGTACACTCGCATTATAAAGGAGTTATGCCGGACACTGATTGAGCGGAGAACGCTAGTGTGCTCAGTTCTTGTTCATACGATGTGGCGAAGTGGGAGTGGAAGCCGCAGCAGGGCGCTCCACTCCTCGGGGGCCTCTGGCGAATGACTTATCCGCGCCCTCGAGACCGTTTTCACCCGCTCGCCCGACGCGTTGCCAGCGCCTCGCGGCGCCGTCTTGGGGCGCCCAGGGGGCGACGGCGCGGGCGATCGATGCGCCCCGCGGGCGAAGGGAGGGCGGCGGCGCGGCGGTGGAGGAAGGACGGCAGCGGCGTATGGAAAAATGGCTGTGCGTAACGACTGCGACTGGGCGATGGGGAGCTGTGCTAGGAGAGCGGGTGCAGGGATGGGGTGGGGAGTGAGTAGTGAGGGCGGGGTGAGTGTGGTTGCCGCGGTGCGATACGTATACGGGTGGATAGGGTGGGCGATGACGGGGTGGTGGCGAGTTACGGATGAAGCGACAACGGGGCGACGATGGTTGGTGACGAGGTAGTGTCGGGTGGGTGGTAACGGAGCGGTAACTGGGTGCGATAGTAGGGACGAGTGGTAACGCGACAGCGTAGAAGCGGTGTCTGCCCAGCGTCAGGACGACAACTATGGTAGGGACGAAAGTTGTGGGGGGCAGGGTGGGTTGCAGTTGTGGCATCAGGAGCAGACCTGCCGGCAGTGAGGTCGAGGGCGGGACGTGACGAGCGGGGGCAGCAGAGGGGTTTTTTCAAATGATTAGTAAGTCCGGGCTTGTCCGGGGTTTGAGATCATTGATCCCGTAAGTGTAGTACGTGTTTTTCATCGGGAGGTGGCGGTGATCTTCTCCCACTGGATGGCGAGATCCGGCGCCGACCTCCCGTCGACCAGCGGGGTTTTCCCCAATGAGGTATCTCCCACCAACGGGACACCGCCCTAGCCGGGACAAGCTCTAAGCTCCCGACCTGTCTCCCGGCATGTGAGGTAGTGTAGTGCACTTTAGTGTAAGTGCACGTGTAAGGGGTGAGGAAAGGACAAGGAAGAGGAAGAAAAGATCGCACGGTACGTGGCCCGTTCTTTAGGTCACTGCTCCAGCATTCGCGTGGTATTGATCGGAGAAACCACGGAAAACTACCCATCAGAGCAGCCGGCCGCAAGAATTCTCCTCCAGACAGCAACTGAATTCGACCTGGCTTACAAGCTAATGGCGAAAAACCTGCCGCCGGCGGGACCCGAACCTAGGACTTCCCGGTCAGAAGCACTGCAGTGACATCAGTTGATGCACTGAGCACCGGTAGGGGTTGGGATGGCAGTGGGGTGAGCGTGGAGGCGGGGACGTCGGGGGATGAGCGAAAGCAATGGCCTAGGGGGAGGCGTGTGGCAGCCGCGGCAGCCACCAGGGGGCGGGGTCCACCAGTTATTTCGTTTGTGTAATTGTGAATCACAATGCAATAGAGGGAGGCGTATTTTATAACGTCAATTAGCGCTGCCAAATGAACAGGCGTCACTCACTCATCCTGAGGCTGCAGGTCGCATTAAGCGCAGGGTATTTCAACTGAGAACATTTGATATGACACAGAAACTCATGCGGCATTCTGTAAAAATGGAGGGTAACATTAAAAAAGTGTCTAGCATGGACTAAGTATTTTTATTGTTCTTCAATTCTCAGTTTTAGTTCAGAAATTTAATTCTACCTCTGCCGCATTATTTATATTTTATTTAGTTCTCAATTTAAACTCAATTTAAGTTTTTCTTGGAAAGTAATATTTTTCTGGGAACACTCAATTACTGAGTGAATTGTCCCAATTTTTCGTTGATTTTGATCTTTGATACAGTTTCCTTTTAATAATACAGTAAAACATTTTATAGTCCTTCACTGTCATCACTGAATATCATTATTTAATTCTCTATGCAATTTTTTAGGATATTGTTAATTTCTTTGTTACAAATGCCTATTTCGTGAACGGCAAGCTCATTGACATGATAATTAACAGTACTTGTTATTCACGTCTCGTATCCATGTATTCAATAATTTCCTCTCCATAATCCTCTTTCGTTATAATGAATTTCAGAATATAAATATAATTCTTACTTACAATAAATCTTGGGAATAATCGTCATTATGTACTATTCTTCTATCAACATTTTTGCTATTGTTTAGATAGCATCAAAGCATAAACGGAGGCAACCCTTTTTTGCGGTATTTTTGAGTTAAGATCTCGCCTAAGGTGCGAGTCTTTTCAATTCGTGATTTTAGAATAGCAGGCAGAGGTAAAATGACCTGGATCCCATTTAATTGACTCAAATTACAAATCATTTGAGGTAAGATCGTCAAAGCGAATTAGTGTCAGTTCGTTAAGCACGGTTATCACGATATATCCAGCCTTCTTGATGAAAAGCAACCGGAAGAAGAAGCACTTTCCAAACAGTGTCCAATCAACATACACATTGTTTGCTTGAGACACTTATTTTACTGCCGTTTCCTTGTATGAATATTATTCATATAATCTTCATTCTCGTATAATTATTTACGCTTCGACTTGTTGATCAGAACCCTGTGCGAAAGCGCTGGGAAGCCCGGCTACATCTCATTGCTGCGCGGGGTATTAGCATTAAACTGCCTGCGAGATCAGGCATTAAGGGCAGGCGGGCGGCGGCGGCGGCGGAGGCAACTTGGCAGGCGAAAACTGCTAAGAGGATGAGTGCGGTGTTGCTTCGGAGATTAACACAGGGCGCGCTTACGCGACCCGCCACGCGGGGCGCTGCCGGCGCTAATGCGGCTTTGGCTGATCAGCGCGTACCGCAACTCGACGTGGTGTGCGGTGATGTCGAGGAAGGTTGGTGTAGTGTGGGGTTGTGAGGGGCGTGCGGTGTAGTGTGGGGCGATGTGGTGTGGTGTGGGGCGATGTGGGGCGATGTGGGGTGGAGTGGGGCGATATGGGATGGTATGGGGTTGTGTGGGAACCTTGTGGGGCTCTTGAGGTGACGTGCGGGGCGAAGGGGGGACCGGGACGGAGCGGGGCGGGGCGAGGCGGGGCGAGGCGGGGCGAGGCGGGGCGAGGCGGGGCGAGGCGGGGCGAGGCTGGGCAGGACGGAGCGGGGCGAGGCGTGGACGAACGGGGAGGGGCGGGGCGAAGCGAGGAGGGGCGGGGCGGCGTGTAGGGCCCGCAGAAAGGGCTTCGCGGAGGAGACTCTCGCCCTTTGTCGCCTACACTGTTATACCATACGCTAAATCGCTATATAGCGGATAAACCGTAAGAGGGATTTTCGCCAAAACTGATGTTCTTCGATCGATTTGATGTTGCGACCCCTTCAATTTAACATATACTTAACTAATAAAACTTAAATAAAACTTAAAAAATCCAAAACTTTTTCGGGGTTATCATGAAACAATGTCAAAGATTGAAACATTTTTGTAAATGAAATATGTTCTACAAGACTTAGATCTGTACGTTAGATCATCCACAATTTTTCGAAAAATCTGGGGAGCTTTCGCATAACTGGCTTGAAATAATGGCAAATTTTGAAAAATTGTTTTCTCAAAACCGGCTCAAAATAGTTTTTAAAATTTGTTTCTAAAATAAAACAATCTACAATTATAAAAATGTTCAGGTTCCATTTTTAAGTGAACCCTCTGTATTTTTGAAAAATTGCAAAAAATTAACATTGAAAAACAAAATTGATGATAGAGATTCTTTAGTTAATGAAATATGTTCTTGAAAAGTAGATCTTTAAATATGAACGTGTACATTTTTTGAAAATATGAGTATTTTCGCGTAGGTTTTGCAATCTCTGAATTTGCAAATTCGAATTTCTTGCACTCTTTTGCTGAAATCCTTCAGGAGTTATCAGCTTGACAATGGCAACGCTTTAAATGAATTAAGCTTACACATTCAATGCACTACTTTTTGTAATGATATTTACGTGTGATGGCTAAGATTTGTTGATAGGGACAGAAATTGCTTTATAATTTTATGAAACCTTTACTAATACGAGAAAGTACATGCTTTTGTGGCACCGCTAGTTAAGAGTAACAAATTGTGATAGATGAATTTTTGAAATCTGAAGGTTCTACTAAAAAGTTATCGTTGTTGCAAATAGAAATAAAAATATAATGATCGATCATTTCTTTGTTAATGGTACAGTAATAAAAAAGAGGACTTGAGAGGATTCCAAAGTAATAGGAAAATTGTTTCGCTCGCTTCGGCAGAGTAAAAAGTAACGAGCCGCCACTGGGAGTCATTTAAGCTAGAAAAATAGTTAATATCAATTATCTTTTAAAATCACAAATTAATTATACCTTTTCCGAGTTGTCTTCACTGAGATCATCGATCTAAAGAAGTATTTGGGTAATTTCGGAATTTCGCAGCAAAACCTGTGGGTATCAAATCTGAAAATTGCTTAAAAAAAACCTCCACGTGCGATTGTCTCTGAAAGTCGGTTCAAGAGATATTGACAGATATTTGTTGCGCTATCATTCGATTCAAATGTTGTTATTCGCAAACTTAATTCCATCTGTTCACAAATTTTACATTTTTTGGCATTCCCAAAAAACTATTTCATTTAGGAGGGTAAAGACATATCTTATTGGTTAAGAAAATCTTGATAATGTAGGGATTTAGCCCATGCGAGTCATAAAACCAGGGGTACTACAACACAAAATTCCTCGCATTATTTGTAACTTTTGCTATTTTATAACGAAAATGACACCTGTGCTGTTTTTTTAAGTGAGAAAAAATTAAACATTTTGTGTCTTTTGTAGAAATTTTTCAAAATGTAGATTGAAAGAAACGTGGATTTTGACTTAACGAGTTCGGAGAAAATTTACTACATTCAGGTACATTTATCCACTTTTGTAATAACAGGGGTTGCGCAATACGAGGTACTCTGATAAAAAATTACAAAATTTTCGCTGAAATTTTACATTACTTTCTGTTTTCTGCGTAAGTTCGTTATATGCGAGAAAGTGAAAACAGTATGTACTCTCGCAAGCGCTCCGGATGGAGGTCCATGAAGTCATATAATCCGAAGAACATAACGTGGCCATTTTTATTTTGTATTCCAGAGAAAGAAAAGAAATAGTGTAGAATCAAATACAACGCCGGTAAATGGTCGGGAGCTGACTTGTTTGCGTACGGGGAGCAGGGTGTCATCGAATTAATTCTTTTATTTATTCTCGTTTGCCGTTTTAATTTTTGCTTGTGGACACATGGAACAACATACTTGAGATAGCTAATAGTTGCGGACTAGGCGGGGTGGAGGGCAGATTCTAAGAAAACGGAGAGCATTCCTCAGCTTCGCAATCAAGTCAGCTCCCAACTATACTTCATCTCGTCGAGAAAGATATCCTACTCGCACCTTCGCAATTTGTGAGAAAATTCTTTTTCTCGTAAATAAACGTTTTTGTTTTGTTTTGTAGGAGAGCAAGACATTACTATTTCTCCTCATCCCTATTTATTAGGAAACGAATTCGACTCTCAACGTCCAAAGTTGTAACAAGTGAATGTGTGTACAAACGTGCTTTCCCAGCGCCGGGGTGGCTGGATGTGAAAGGGTGTGGGAGTGAGAGGGGGCGGGGCTGGCGAGTGCCCGCCTTTACGCCTCTCCGTCGGTGGGCGAACGCGCGGTGACCGCTGACTGGGCGCGGGCGCTGCCGTCAGCGCTCCGCAAACGGGAGATTTATTTCGCGCATCCCCGGCCCCAGGGCGCGTCCACGGCGGCGGCGGCGGCGGTGGCGCAGCGGTGGCGCTCTCTCGAAATGTCGAGTGCCGCCCCCGGGCGCCGCCGCCCGCCGCCGCCGCCGCCGCCGCCGCCGCAGCCCCCGGCCCCGAGGCCATTGATCGGGCTTCGCGCATGCGCACGCGGTCACAATCACGTCTCCCGAGCGGCCCCGGGGCAGCGCTCAAACGTCACCCTCGGCTCCCCCCACCCGCCCCCCGCCCCCGGCCCGCCCCCGCTGCCACTCCATATGGGGCGGAATTTGCTGAGCGGTTGAGCAGGGCGCGCTGCGAGCGGCGCTGTGTGGGTCCGCGGGCCCTTCCAGCTCTGGCGCTGCGGCCATTACGCCTCGACCTCCACCGCCAAACCACGTCTCTGCTCTCGTTTCTCTTCACTCTTCGACGTCTAAGTTCTCACATCGTAACCAACTAAATCGTTGGGAATGGAGGTAACAACTCTTCTTTAACAATTTTCAAGACATTTGAATTATTTCATTAGCAACAATTTTGATGATCCACCTTCAGTTGTATTCATTAACACTTGACATTCCTAACTCGTCGCCCTTTTCTTTTTCTCTTAATAGAGTTTTCTGCTGTGTTTTCTTTTCCTATGTATATTTCTTCATCTTCTGACGTGTCTCTTCGCTAGTTTTTGTTAACTCTTAACCTAAAATTGTTTGTCATCAGATTACTCATTTCATTTCTGACACGACGTTTTTGGAATAGATCATTTGCTAACTCTGTTTTCTACACAATAATTTGTGTTTTTCATCCTATAATTCATTTCTTGTAATATTTTACATAATTAAACAGTAACGTTCATTTTTAAATCGTTTGTAAAGTGAATAAGAAGTATAATTTCGTCAATTTGAAGCTTATACGGTAAAATGAGTAAATGCAGATACATACAGTTATACAAAATAAGTAAAAAATAATTCCATGTTCGCTCATTTCGAAATAGTGTTTAGGGTTGAAAATTAATTTTTTTTAATGAGATAAAAAATTAAACCCTTTATATTCTTCCGCTCTCTCATTTCAAGATGAACTTTTTCTCACTTGTCTTACACCAGCTACTTTGTCCTTCTATAGAAACACCTTTAATTTACTGTTCCTCTCATTCACGAACCGACACTTCAAGCTTCTTCTCTTTTGGGTCTGGACGTGGTAGGTCTTTAACCCATTGGAAGATCCATTTGGTAATATTCAACCAACTGTGAAATTTGGCGGCGGTGGCGATAGCGTAACGGTTAGCGTATCGGGCTGTTATACGCTGTTTGCGGGCTCGAACCTGATCAGAGCCGTGGATTTTTAATGGCGAAAAAATCCTTCGTACGCTTTCCTTCGGAGGGGAAGTAAAGCCGGCTGTTCCATGTTAGTAGATTTACTGCATGTAAAAGATCCTCAAGCCTAAATGATGCCTCTGAGCTAAATTCAAATCCCCTGTTTCGTCGCCCAAGTAATACCTTCTTTCTCCCATAGCTGGGGAAAGGAGCGTAGCGGAATTTGCGTGGTCTGGCGGAAGAGCAGGCCTCATGGCCTGAGTCTCGCCACGAAAAATAAGGCACATTCAATTCAAATTTGTTTTATTTTCTCCGATTACCTGCAACTTTTGCCGACACTTCTGAGATATATTTCCTCAGCAACGTCTTTCTCTTCACTGTGTGTACGTGCGCATCTTATTTTCGCCTTTCCCCTTTTCGTGAGCTGCACTTCTGCGTTAAGAAACGTGTGCCTGCATTCAGCTTACACCATATACTATTCATATCCTCCATTTCCACTTCCACTCCACGTGTTTTCTCTCCGTCAGCCGCTTACTTATCCCTCACAGCAAATCCTTTCATTCACCATCTCTTTATTTTAGGTTTTTAAGTACCGATATGTCAACATTAACTAAGAACCTTTCAAGAGATTTTCTCGAATGACCTTTTTTCGAATGTATTTTCCCCAGAACTCTTTTCTTTCATATTCTATCTCTGTAGCTCAGTATTTTCTCTTCGTTTTTGGTTTCCAGGCTACGGTATTTCAGCGTTAACAGAGAAACATTTGACTCTCCAACCTATTTCATTCTTCAACGTCCGCGTTTAAACACAAAACTCTTCATGGAAGCCCCACCTCTGTCTGCTCTTTTTCCCAGCAACTCTTCCCGCCCACTCCTCCCCTGTGTGCTTTTGGTTTGAGGCATCAGCACTTCGAAGTTGACGCAAAAACGTTTGGCAGCTTGCAAGCCACACCGAAACCTATTTCATTCTTCCTTCCGTTCTCATCCCCCCTTCCCTCGGCACCGCTTGCCCGCAACCCCTTCCTTCCTGGGCCTTCGTCTGTGGCTGGCTGCCGCGCATGCGCGCCTGGTCTTCGCCTCAGGGCCCGGCGTGGGCGGAGGGGGCGGCGGCGGCGGTGGCTGCCTCGGGGCGGCGCCGCGGCGCTCGCCAACACATCCTAAGAGAGTCCCCGGAGCGTCATTGGGCGGCTTCCACACAAGCAATCGATGGTTGATCGCTTCCTCCCCCGACCGGTCGACTCCGCTCCGCCCCGCACCGCCCCGCACCACAGGCTCGGCCCAAAAAAAAAATTGTTTACGTGTGTGTCCGTCCGTTCGCAGCTGGACGCCGCTGCCGCACAGCCTGCGTTTACCTGCGCGTATAAATAATTGTTCAAATACCCTGCGAGCGCCGCGTCCAATGGCGGTCGCCCGCGCGGCTCTCTGCGCGCATGCGCGGCGGGCGCGCCTGTGGACAGAGCGTCGGTTTGGGCGAAGCTTCTCAAGCCAGAGGCTTCCTCGTTGGGGGAGTCTGGGGCGGCTCGCTTTCTGACTAGAGGTTCATTTTGTGACGTCGTGGGTTGAACAAATCACAGACAAGATGGCTTTGTGGGAATTCTGGTGTGGTGTTGTTGACGTTCTTATGAGAAGAAATAAGAGGTCATCTTCGTCAACAAATTATATGTATGACTAATATGTTGACGAAGATGACCTCTTTTATTTCTTCTCAAGATGGCTTTGGTATATAGACAGTTTAGTTACATATATACACATAACTGCCCCACCATTTACTACAGGAGCATTTGTTCCCCGTTAGAATCTGCTAACTGCCGAACTTACTGTTAACATGAGCCTGGCGCTCATTCCCGCAATCTTGCGGCCTCCTACGCACACTGGCGTCTTGCGATGGTCTCGCGACAAAGTTCCAGGAAAAAAGCTACCCTTTTCAGGGCCGGCCCGCCTTTATAGCCTCGCTGAGGCTGAGTCGCCACCCGCCGGGTGCTACTACACGGCGGATGACACTCCCCGCCGGTTCTTGCGACACATCTGGCACACGTGTGACGCGTACCCTTTCGAATTGTACCCTGGGCTCGGCCTCCCTCGCTTCTTGCCCATTGCGGTGTATTCTGCACGTGTCTACTCCAAAAGTGTCCACGATACCTGTTGTGGACCACGCTGCCGCGTGAGTTTCAGTAGCGGACGCTACAATTTGTTGAATTTTGCATGGGAAATTTGACGTGAACAAATGTGAACCGGTTAGCTGTTAGATAGAAATCCTTTCGTTCCCTCAGACCCTCTTGGTGACTTACTCGCATCTCCGTCCTCTTAATTTTTATTTCACCATTAGTTTACTTAGTTGTGGTTACTCGGTCGAAATGGGGACACGAATCATCAAAAACCATTGCCACAATATTTGTTTTACTTGAGAAACTCCTTTTCCTTGCCTTTGAATCAATTATTCGAGCTCAGTATTACTTAGCACATGACACACCGTTTCAGTCCTCGTGTTTTCTCATCTCAATTTCCCACATCGGCTCGGAGTCTCTTACAGGGAACACGTTTCTGTGGGGACTCATTCCCAAGGAATAAATTCCGAGCCTGAAAAACGAAAACACGCAAAAGAGCTGTTTTCGCGTTTTCCTCCTTTTGTTTGCGGGACGAATTTCTGCGAGCCTCTTGTATAGACACAGCGGAGGATTTCACAGCTTCGGAGCGAACTCGTTGCACGTTTATTCCAGGTAAGCGACACTCTTAATAATTACAGCATATTCCACCGTCGGATTGCAAAACTCGTGGAAATGGCGGAGGATGCGACAGCGAAGGCGGGAGAGGAAGAGACGGGGCGGAGAGCAGTGGTGGGTGCAGTGGATGTGCGGGGAAGGGCAAGTGGGGAGCAATGGAGGGCTAAAGGGGATTGATAATGGAGAGGCGATGAGGGATGAGGTGATGATGAGTTGATGAGGTGAGCAGGTAATGCAGGTTACGCCAAGCGGGGCGAGGAGGGGTGGAGTGTCAAAGGGCGATTGAAGCGCGAGGTGAAGTGAGTCTGGAAGAAGTGGGGCATGGAGAAGTGTGTTGGTGAGAGGAAGGTCAGAGAGAGAGAGAGAGAGAGAGAGAGAGAGAGAGAGAGAAAGAGAGAGAGAGAGAGAAGAGAAAGAGGGGGAGAGAATGCAACTATCCTCCACCGTACGTACCGGTAGCGGTAGCTCAGTGCATCAACTGATGTCACTGCAGCGGCTCTGACCGGGAGGTCCTAGGTTCGAGTCCTGACTGCAGCAGGATTTTCGACACTAGCTTTTCAGCGAGGTCGAATTTAGTCGCTGTCTGGAGGAGAATTCTAGCGGTCGGCTGCTCTGATCGGTAGTTTTCCGTGGTTTCTCCGATCAACACCAGGCGAATGCCGGAGCAGTACCCTAACAAAGGGGCCACGGACCGCGCGCGATCTGCCCTTCCTCTTCCTTGTCCTATTCTCTTCCCTCACACACACACTTACACTAACATGCACTACACTACTACATATTCCGGGAGACCGGTCGGGAGCTTAGAGCTTGTCCCGGCTGGGGCGGTGCCCCGCTGATGGGAGAGTCCTGGTTAGGGGGAAACCCCACTAGCCGACGGTAGGTCGGCGCCGTATCTCGCCATCCAGCGGGGAAAGATCATCGAGAAAAATCATGCACTACACTTACGGGACTAACGACCGAAGCAGTTGACGCGCCCGGAAACACGAAAAAATCAATCAATCAATCAATCCACCGTACATGGAGAAGCGGAGTAGGAAGGAATGGAGGGGGAGATGTAGAGAGGTGAGAGAATACGAATGACGGCAGTGAGCAGGGCAGGGTAGAACGAGACGGAGAGGTGCGGACAATGCGGGAGGAAGCGGAGGCGGAGCGGGGAGGAGCAACGAGGGAGAGGCGCCGGGTGGAGCGGGCAGAGCGGACGAGGGTGGGGAGGGGGCGGGGGAGAGCGGTCGAACTGTCGCCGTGGGCGGCACGTATCGGTGTAGCAATTAACGTGGAAAGCACTCTTTCTCCGAACGCGCGTTTCAAAATTGGGCGCCTCGGGACATCAAGAATTGTGAAGGACGCCTGCCGAAGCGCCGTTCGCGTGAAATTGCCACACAGCGAAGGAACCAATCGCCGTGATTGTTTCCGGTATTGGTAATTTGTTGGAGGTGTTGTGTTTCAAAATATTTTCTGCGTCACGATAGATTTTCCAGTATTCTTTGACGGGATGACGGCGCACTTTCTGTATTCGTATTCTCACTAGTTGTAAAATGTTGGCGCATTTGTGGGTGTGGCCGCAAGGGATGGTCATCCAACTCTTGTAATTTATTCTAGGTATTGGCTGTACAGTATCATGTATGTCTAAAAAAGAACTCTGTGTTGTGTGTGGGGAAGTTAGAAATGCAAATTGGCACTAATGTAGGGTTGGTGTTTTTGAAACTGTAACAATTCAGCATGTTTTTGCAAATAGTGTAAATCCAGTACACGTTATAATTTACACCTTTGTAGCTGGTCGATCCATTAAAGTAGCCAAGTATCAGCTACTATTAATATTTCTTTCTATCAGTGAAAATATACTAAAACTTACCATTATTCTGACAAGTACTGACCTGAAACTTATTCACTTTAAAACTAGGAAATCATGAATTCAGCATGTTTTTTTATATATATATCTCATAGATAAAATTTGAAAGTCTTATCTACTTTCAAAAAATTTGAAATGATAAAATTTAAATTATAACTATAAACTTAAAATCCTAATTTTTATAATAATAAATAGTGTTAAAATTTCTATCTGTCATGAACGGCGGAAGAAACCGGCGAAAGAAGCTTCATGGCGAGAGCCGCGTGCTCTTGGAGTGATGCTCAATGGAAGTTGCCACGGTCGCTCGCTCGCGCGCGCACACGCGCACGCACACGCGCACGCACACGCGCACGCACACGCGCACGCACACGCGCACGCACACGCGCACGCACACGCGCACGCACACGCGCACGCACACGCGCACACACACGCGAACACACACGCGCACACACACGCACACGCACACGCGCACGCACACGCACACGCGCACGCACACGCACACGCGCACGCACACGCGCACACACGCACGCACATATACACGCCACATCCGCCTGCCTCCTTCTGCAGCCCAACTCCTCGCCACAACGCACGATTCGAACACAGATACACAGATATCCTCAATCAAAGCATGACTTCCAAATTCTTAATACATATTATGAATTAGATTGTATATCAATAAACAAAATGCTCATTGGGACAAAAATAGATTCATATTTATGTGTATAGTTCAGAAACATACACAAAAACATTATTATTATTATTATTATTATTATTATTATTATTATTATTATTATTATTATTATCATTATTATTATTACGCCACATCCTTCACGTCTTCCTTCACAACGCACATCTTCATCGTAGTCATCATCATTTAAACGGCAAGTACCACTCTACTACTGGTCTCTATTACATAAAAGCGTCGCCCCCACATCTACATTACTTTATTTTCTCATCCCCACCATTTAATCCACCAACTCTCGCACATCCTCATCGTCCCACCACTACGATGGCAAACCGCCCATTTTCTTAGTGCATCCCATTTACCACCACTTCCTCTTCCTCTTCGACCTCCTCCCCCCTTCCCCCACCCCTCAGCCGCCCCCCGCTCCACTAAGCACGCCCCGCCCGACCGCGCCCACCGCGCAATTTTGCGGGAAACAAGAGACAAGCTGATCCCCTCGCAATCAATATTCCCCCGCGCGTGGCTCGCTCGCCGCCTCCCCGCAGGCGCAACGGCTGCACGTGGGGCGGCGGGAATGTCTTCGCATCCGATGCCTGAAACGGGCTCCCAGCGTTCACATTCATTAGGCGCAACAACAGTAACAAATCTATTCTTGAAATAATAAAACATTGGTTGTGAAGGAACTGTCTGAGATGCGTATTAATGAATTTATAATTTTTCCTGCCTTTTGTCTCTCTAAGTGTTTGGCAGTTGATAAAGGAAAGGTTCCAAGAGATATCGCCAGGTGAACTGAATAACTTGGTGAAACTAACTATCTCAAACTATGGAATTTTATCTTGTTTGGCTCTTGTAAAAAAAACCTTCAATTGAAGAAAAATTTGTTATTATTGTATATTTTAAAATATTATAAAATAAGCTGTGCATATCTTCGTTACAGAAATATAAAGCGTTTTAATGATGGTGTGATATTGCGACGGGACTGCAAGTAGACGGACATTAGCGCAAGATTCAAATAGGTCTAAAGAAACGAAGAAAGAAGTTACATGAAACTGCACAAAGAAGAAAGACGTTTGGAAGTAACTTTGTGTAGGGTCTGATGGGCTAATAAAACGCGTAGGCTCTAGTTATTCTTTCATAATGCATTGCTTCAGATGTTGCATTCTAACAGTTTTACGTTGATAGAAGCGTTCTTTACGATGACACCTCCTGAAAGTTTAATACATCTTTGTTTGTATTTTAAACACAGAATTTTCCAAATAACCACAGCAATGCGGCTGGCTGCTTACAGAAGAGACATAGAGAAAAGTGAGGATAGCAGACAGTATCTCTGACAGTGTCCGGAGCATATTTCGGGCCACAATACACTGAATCCAGATCGTAGCTTTACAGTGAGCCCATTCGTACGGTTTCGTTCCGTCGGTGTCCTTGCAGCTGCGCCGACCGTCAAGATCGACGGACGTTGTTCCGTCGCGCGGTCTGTCCAGCTCGTCTGCCTCGCCCGTCACTTCCGTCAGCGTCTGTCAGCGCGCGTCCGTCGCTGCCCGTCACACATCGCCTCCTTTCACAGCCGCGCGCGCGCCGTCCTCTCCGCGTCCATCCGTCCATCCTGCTGTTCGTCCGGCGGGCCCTGTCCTCCCGCCTGCCCGCGGCGACGCCCGTCGCGCGGGTGGCCTACCCTGCGCCGTCGCTCTGGAGCCGCCGCAGAGCATGCTGGGAACAGTGCAGCGATGACGTCAGGGAGCGATGGATTGCGCGAAGAACCAGGTGGTTCAGAATAGAAAATTACGCATCCCTTGGGACATAAAGGAGGTGAAGACCACATTTTGCCAATGCACATTTGCTGAGATATTCCATATAAGATATGTTACGTTTTTACATAGTGCCCCTATTGTTGCGTATCTCATGTTGTATTGATTTTTCGGCTGGTGCACGGACTTCTAGGGATAATATTTCTTTATGTTTATTCAAATTTTATAAATATTATACAAAATTTTACAAAATTGCGTGCTTGGTAAGGGCCATGCACGTTTTGCAATTTTTGCTTTCGGTCGATAACTTTTGCTTTCTAATATACTACTACGTAGTAGGGGAAAAGCATTGTAATGCTGCAATGAAAAGATCCGGTTAGGATGGGATCCGGGGGAGCCGCATAGGCGATAGGAGAACTCTTAATGAAAATGAATATTACACCACCTTATTTTTCTCAACACGGCTTAACATGTCGTCAAATAGGGATATTCTGTTCAATGATTACTTAAAAACCTGATGAAAATTAAGTATATAGGAAGCGACTAATATAGTGTGGCGAAGATTTGGGAGGACAAGAAATGAAGTCCACGATTTTTAAGGAGGTCTTGTTTTTAGAAACAGGATATATCCTAGATTTATTTCGTGATCTTCTTAAGGATATATGGAATCTTGAATTGGGCGGAATTTCGCTGTTCTTGTGCTTCATTTCAAAATGTGTGATTGATGTCGTTGAACCTCTTACCCAAAATTTGGCAACGAGTTTATTCACTATCTGCTTTCGCGTTTTGAAAGATTTGACTATTATTAGAGGAATTCAAACTGGAAACTACATTTGTTAGTTTAACGTTATATATAATTATACTCATGTCAGCAACTTACTTCAGGAACTAATTAAGACTTTTCTTTACATTTCACTGAAATAGCCTGTGAAAATGAATAGGTGTAATCACCGGAAAATTTTGCAAATTGTCTTACGGCAACAGCACCCGTACTTAAAAGAAAGAGAAACTAATGATCATGTGGAAATGCAAAATTGTCTTCTAGGTATTTATAACAAATAATGTGTTGCGGGTATCAAACGTCACAATAGAATACCTTAATGAGTTAAGGAGGTCAAATTTACTAAGAAACGCAGAATATTTGAATGAAGAGCTTGTCTAAAAAATCTGATCGAGAAGAATATTTTAGGTTGTAGCAGTCTACTTTATGAAACGCGTATTTTTTATTTCGTAAATTGTAACATTGTTTTCAATTCTTCAATGAGAACTTCCGTCCTCTTCAGCTGGTTTGAAACGTATAATGAAAGGGAGAACAAGTATCAGTAAACAATTAGAAATTACTTTTAAATATTGACTTCGATGGGACAGTGTTTGTGTTTCAGGTGTTCACATTTCCATTTGTTTTCACTCACGCATGTACTAAGCATCCTGGCAAATAAAGGAATGAAGAAAACATAAATAAAAATGTTACAATTGAATGATTTGACTAGACATTTCCTCTTCCTGCACTTACTCAGTCTCTCTGACTTCATCATTTAGAAGCATCAGCAAAAAGTGTTGTATGATTATCGAAGTAATAAACAATGTACATTAACCCATAATTGAGAATTCCATTTCATCAGTTATTTGCCACAGTGCTCTTTTGAAATAAAGAACAAAGAAAATGGTTTTTGAGTTTTTCTTATTGATTTTCAATTGTCGTTTTAAATTTGACAGAAGGAAATTCAAATATTTATTATTGAAGAAAAAAATATTCAAATATTGAAGAAAAGAAGTTTTTCTCTATTGACTGAATTTGTTCTCGCACCTACAACATTTGAACAAATTAAGAATTTCATGTATGATGCAAGAGTTAAACGATGTATTTTTAGTGCGGAAGGTTTATAGGCTACATTGAGTTATTAAAACTGGATATGACAGTCACTAACCAGATAAAATGTACAAATATCAAAGGACATTTCAATTAATACTGTGATTTTTTAAATTATTCCTTTAATAGTCGTTGGAATTTTTATTACTTGTTTCAAAACCTTGTTTGGGGATGCGAGGTAGTGTCAGCTCGAATGCGATGTAAATATTCCATCTGATTTGCCGAACTCGCGCTGTGAAACTGCGGGTGCGCGACACAAAACCTTTTGCCGCTCGTGCAGATGATTGGCACATCGCGTGCAGCCTAATCGCTTTCTCTTTCGGAAAAGCAGAACAAATCCGCATCGCTTCGCAACCGCATATTGATGAGGGTTGCCCGAACGCGCGTTCCAGAGCGGCTTCGCGTCATTTGCTCGCCCTCCCTTCCTTCCCCCTCCTTCCCTCTCTTCCCTCCTTCCCTTCCCCTCTGTGCCCCACTCCATCCCCTCAACACCCTCCTTCCTCACTCCTCCCTACCTCCTCCTCCCTCTCCCTCCAATCCTCCCCTTTCTTCCCTTCCACCCACCCTCCCCGTCCCTCCCTCCATCCCTCCCCCTCCCTCCATCCCTCCCCCTCCCTCCCTCCAACTCCCTCCCACCCGCCTGCCCGCCGCCCTACATGCACCTCCGCACAACGAACAGAAACGGCGCATTTCTAGAAATCAGATTAGAACTTGTGGTGTACAGAATGGCACAGACTTTCTCGTACTAGTTTGTTTCCTAATATATCTAGTTCAGAGCAGCTTTTGGGTTTTGCACTAACCTCTTCCCATCTAAAGGACTTTTTTTCACATTTTCTCAATTTTTCGATCTTTTATTACAGTACTAGAATTATTTTCTTTTGCTTACAAACCCATAGTGTAAGTATATTGTACAGGAGTAATTGCTTGTTCTACAAAACAAATTTCATTCAAAATTTGAAACCGCTTTTGAAAAAATGCTCTTTGAGGGTTTCTGAAAATGCAGATTTGTACCCTCATTTTCATGAAAAACGTTTGAGTTTTTAAGAAACTTCATTTAAAGCACTTGTATTTACAAATGCAGTAATATATAAAAACTGCCTTTACTGTTAATATTAAAGGCGTGTGAGATACTTCACAATATTATATTTGTGTATTTTTTTAAGAATCCAAAGAATACATCAAAATAGAGTTACGTCATATTATTCACCGCATTAACACTATCAGTAAAAAAATTAAAGAAACAGCGGATCATTTTTAGAAAATCGTAAAAGTTATTCTCAAAACTTTAATCTTTTAATTACCTTTAATTCAGATAATACTTCAATATATTTCGTATAATTCATTACTATTTTTAATTTAAATTTAATTAACTAAACTAATTAATTCAAAAATATTTCTTAATAATTCACCAATAGTTAAAAAACAATGTTCGTGACATTGATTAAAGAACCAATTGTGGAGATGAATTTATTTTCAAGAAAAAATCGAAGTTATTATAGTGGTAGAAAGACGTCGAAGACATTTTGAGCTTCTGCAATTTTAGAAATTTCCGATATATATAGCGATTCAGTCCTTGGTCACAGATAATATATACCAGTATTTCTTTAATTTGAGACACGAGTCACTATTCATTTTTTTCGCGTTAATTTTGATGCGCCGTTTTCTTCACACCTGACCGCAATGCGGGGTGTGCGCAGTCTTTCTTGTTCTGCTCTGCCTAGTCCTGCCCCGGTACCCAGCCCCAGCGCCCGGGGGAGTTTGCGAAGGTCCAAAGGGATCGACCTGGCAGGAGGGAGGGGGGATGTAATGACGTAATGGCCAGGAGACAACGGGGTCTGGCCAGCCATTTAATCATCTCACAGGGAAGGAAGATCGAAAAAGATCCGTTTTTAAAAAAGCTTTTGGGTTACAAGCGTAGATATTTAATACCGTTATGAGTGACATCAAGAGATATCACGATCGGAAAGAATGTTTCTAATGGAATGTTTGAAATTGTGATGAATAGATTGTTCGACTTTGACTTTGGGGCTAGATGTTTTATATCGTATGGAATTTCTTAATTAAGTGTTTACCTTAAGAAAATAGATGCGGATTGGTGAGTTACAACTATGAATTTCTTTTAGATTTAATTGCAGCATAAACTACATTGTCACTTGAACCTGTGAACGTTTACTTAGTGTTTATTCGCAGATAGTTATTTGATCATAATGAAACCAGAGAAATGTATCAAATTCATGGGTTTTAATATGTTATGAATATGATGATTCTCATGCATTTTTAAGACATACCAAACTTGAATCAAATTCAACGAAATTATCATCGTGGCAGCAGTAGAATATCATTTGGCAATTGATTGTGGAGTTATGTAAATGCTATTCTGCACACTGACTTTTCGTGTTCTGAAAAGTCCTTTCGTTTTCAATTAAATATATTTTACGTCATGTGTTTCAATAATATTTATGAAATCATTCACTTCGTTGCAATAAATAAATATCTTGTTACTGGAGAAATGTTACATTGAAATGGACACCACGACAAGCTTTCAGTATACATAACTATGTTTAAAATTTTGACTGTCAACAATTTATGTAATAATAATACACTCATGTCCTGTAAACATTACATGAGTAGAAATTCCCATATTCATGAGAAGAGATAATTGTACTTATGTGATATAAGTTTTTCTCTAGTGCGTTCCCATTTCACAGCATTCAACCTTTTAGACAATCTTACTCCAAGTTTCTCTGCACATCTTTAAAATTTCTTACCTTCATCATTTAAAGAATATTGACACTATTCTCAAGAAATGTATTTAATTTGTTAAATTTTCTATGTGATACTTAAACATAAATAACTTTGATTGTTCGTGTCTCTTTCATTCGTAAATATTTTTCATTGTTCCTGTTCCATCTTCTCGCGTTACAATCCCCATCCATCGGATTCCATCGAGCGAACGCATAAACGCATTTCTCTAACGGCCACCTTCTTTCGGCGACCACCAGCGTGTTTAGCGACGTGCCTGCAGTGCATTCCCTTCCGGAGCGCGGTGCTTCTGCACTTGTACCAGGAATAAGTTAATTTGGCGGCCGCTGGCCCCGGGGCGGCTGGCTGACTGGCGACGGCGCGGCGCGGCGGCGAGACAACGCGGGGGAGCCGCCGCTGGATTGCGGCCTAGGGCGGCGGAGACCGCATCGATCGCCCCGGAGGCGGCGGCGGCGGCGGCGCTGGCAGGCGCAACATGGCCGCCGCGGGCGGACGCCCACGCGCAGACGCCCGTCGCCCCCTCCCCCCGCCTCACTCCGCCACGCCCTGCGGCCCCGCGCCAGCGACAGCCAACCCCTCCCTGCACCCTCGTCCTCGCCCTTGCCCGCCGCTTCCGACGCCCTCTGCTTCGGCGAGCGGCCGCGCGTCCGTGCTGTTCGGGGTTCCGCAAGGTTCAATTTTAGGACTATTAACATTATGAATTAGACGTACGGATTGTAGGAATGAATCGAGTGTACTGGAAGTTTTCTCTGGATTCGGAATAATTTTGATATCAATGAAAATTAATTTCAGATTGGTTTTCAGCTAAACACAATTCAACAATTCTTAAATTGTGTTTCACCACTATTAGCTTCCAAGACTTATGACTAATGATACATGATTGACACATTGGTATTCGTACGTTATATACACAACGGAACTATGTGTCTGATGTTTGCTTTGCTACCACTCTCTCCGCGAAACTGTTCTGTCCTGTCCCGCCACGCCCGGCGTCCGCGCTCGAGCAACAGCGCACCCTCTCGCTCCGCGCCGTCGCCCCCCCCACCCCCTCCGCCGCTGCCCACCGCACCCGCGGCCTTCCCCCTTCGCCCTCGCCCCATCACCCTTCCGCTTGCCTGTGCTGCAGCCGATATTCTGCTTCGCTGTGTTCGCGCGTCCGTGCATGTCTGGATTCCGCAAGGTTCAATTTCATGGCCTTTCGCTAAATAGAGTAGGCGCACGGATTTGGAGGAACAAAACTTGTAGACTTTTAATATCAGTGACATTTGATTTCAGTTGGATGTCGATACCACATAGTTACAATTCAGCAGTACTATATTATGCATTTGCAATTGGAATCCAAGTCTTAACTGATGATAAATTATTGATTTATTTGCTTTCAAACATTATATTCATTTGTAAGACTTTTGGGATCGTTGCCCCGCTCACGGTCCGCCCCGAAATTGCGAAGCTCCGCTCTACTCTGCGATCAAGTGCCAATCAGAGCTGAGCTTTGCCCCCCACCCTCCCTTGGCCGTCCGTTGCCACCAACCTCCGCTACCGGCTTCCCCCTCGCCCCCCCACTACTTCCGATGCAGTTCGCCCGTGCTGCAGCCGATGCTCTGCGATGCCCGGCGCTTCGACAAGCTATGGCGCGTCCGTATTACGCAGGATTCCATTGAATCACCACTCATTGAAGTGTTTCGACTCGAATTTGCATTTCTTTCACTCAAAATTTTTGGGTGAAGGGCGGAACAAGCGGCAGTTTGTTTCAGAATTTGGAATAAATAAATCTTTTTTTGAACATGAATTGTACCAGCAACTTTCTCAGCTCATGTACGTTACACTTGAAAAGCTTACATTCAAAGTGACAAATCTATATTTTACTTTGTTTTCTAGAATTGCGTGTCAATTTATTCTTATGTCGTTTATCCATCACGTTGTCAAATATTAAAAAAGGTCGCGTTTCTCCTGTGTTAACTGGTATCCGGTAGCTGTTGAATTCTATTTAAAACTATTGGGCTAAATGTGAAAACTTTTCCTTCCTGAAAAATTGTGGTTCTTCGAGATACGTCACTCTGAAAATAATATTTTCAATTCTGTAAGCTCGTATTCTGTATCCTTAAATGTGTATCACTGGAGCCAATGTTATACTGTGTACCCTCGGGAAACCTTTGGCATTGCTCCGCAATTTCCGCAAGATCCAAATCCCAGCCTCCCTTCCGCTGCGAAATCTGTTCGATTTGTGGGTGCCGAAACGCATGGCAGATGTTCTCCTCCCTCTTTTGTTTTCTCCCTCTCCGCTTAGCTTTCTCACTTACTATCTTTCTTTTTTTCATTTTTCATGCTATGCACTCTGCGCTTTTCAAAGCATTTTTCAGTGGAATTTCTCAACGAGGGGTATTTCTTGACGGCAAGTAGAATATTTCTATCTCTAACGGACGGCGCTTGCCGGCTGATGGTTAGTTTGGCGTTCATCCTCGCAGCCCCCACTTCGTCCTCGCTCTCGCCTAAGCTCCAATGGATTTCTGCACATTGTCAGGTTCTTTGATTTTCTCCACGAGCACCGCCAGCGAATGCGTTTCCGCACCTTGCGATCTCGGGGATCGGATTCCCGTTGCCACTTCCCCGCCCCGCCCCACCCCGCCCCGCCCCACCCCGCCCTGCCCCACCCCGCCCTGCCCCACCCCGCCCCGCCCTACAACGCCTCGGCCCGCCCCACCCCAACCCCACCCTATCCCCACCCCAATCCCAATCCCACCCCAACCTAACCCCAACCCCACCCCAACCCCACCCCCACCCCAACCCTAACCCCAACCCAACCCCAACCCTAACCCCACCCCAACCCCAACCCCAACCCTAACCCTTACCCCACCCCACCCCACTCCACCCCACCTCACTTCACCCCGTCCTGTATTCCAGCAACACTACAGGCGAGGTTTCCTCTCGTAACTACTCATTACAATGCGTTACGATTATTCATTATCAGTAAATGTTAGGTAATGTTGTAATTAATGAATTACATTCATAGGAATTTAATATATAAGTAATGTTCAGTAAATGATGTGTAAGTGAATGATATGGATGTATATGAATGTTAACTCCACTGAAGATCAGCTCTTAGTAGAATACACCACAAGAACGGAACGCATCATTCCTTTCTGTTGTTTTTGCCAATTTGACCCCCTCGAACAGATTTCTTCAGATTGACAGCCCCCTAGTGCTTCTCAACAAGCTCCGCTAGTGAATACATTTCTCCACCCTGCGGCGCAGCAGGTCGCTGGCAGAAGGATTTGATTCCCCGCCCCGCCCCCCAGCCCCGCAACAGGCGGAAACAGCTGCAGCGCGAGGCCGAGGCGGAGGGGGTGGGGGAAGGAGAAGAGAGACTGTCTGCTTGCCATGGAAATAAATGTTCAAAGGTGCGCAGTGTCCGGCCGCAGCCGATTGCAGCGCCTCTCGCGCCACGCGGTCGTCTCACGAAGCTCCCTTTCCTATCATCGTATCATCTTCTTTCTTTCTTTCTTTCTTTCTTTCTTTCTTTCTTTCTTTCTTTCTTTCTTTCTTTCTTTCTTTCTTTCTTTCTTTCTTTCTTTCTTTAAAAAACGCATACATCCTATTTTCCTCGTGTTTTTTGTAGTTTGAAACGAATCTTGGTGGAAATATCTTACGAATCTAAATTTAAAGATATTCCCAACCTGATAATTTGCTCTCAAGAAATTTATATTGGTGTATAGAAAAAAGTCTTGAGAAATGTAAGACTCACCCAAACTCCTGGATCCAATGTTTATTAAGGAACTCGAAAATTTAAGTGTTTGGGTATTCATAACTGATATTTTGATCGCAATAAAGACTCTTGATCCCTTTAAATAGTAAAATGTAACTAGAAGAAAACAAATTTTTATCAGAAATGTTTTGGAAAGGTCCGAAAATTAATTCTTCCCAAAACTAGCTCCCTCCCCCATCCGTAAAAATTCAGTTGGACAAATTCATTCGAAAGTGTGTCCTTAAAAACTGTAGAAAAGTGCAACTTTTCTACCTACTCAGAATATTATTTGCGTAACAAAAGCAGAGTTTTTCGGCTAACGGCGACTAAGGCTCAACTCGTAGCATATAGATGCCGAATAGGAACATTAAGCTTTATCATATTGAACCTCGATAAGACTGAACCCCTTTCCGATTAGTGAATATTTACATTGCCTCCTGAACACTCTCCAGAACCCTAGCATCTTCTTCGTTATCCTTATGTACTCCTCCTTAGAGTCCTATTTTTACGATTATTCTCTTATCTTTTGTCCAGCGTCTTCACACGTGGTGGTAATCCAATAAACATATAAATGACTTAAATTGTTAGGATTTAAATTCAATAATCTTTGCAGTATACCTTCCATCAACTGTTACAAAAGATAAGATCACGACGAGGCATTTGTTTGCAGCTATACATTTAGAATAGCTAGAACCGAAATATCAAAGCAATATAAAACAAGAGTAATTGTCATTCCACGAAATCGCAATGTGTAGCAGGTCCAACTGACCTTCGTTTCCTGGACGCGAGGTCTCCTCCCACCGCGGAAGCGACGGCTCTTTTATTACCCTGCGTGCAGCACCACCTCCTTGGCGGTGCGTTTCTGGGAAGGGGGCGGCGCCGTCCCCCGGGGGGCGGGCGGTTCCCACAGCCGAGCCCCACCGCCGCCGCCGGCGCCGACCCGGCGCGGAGCGGCGCGGTGCGGCACCCCGCAAAATGTTGGCACTGAGCGCGCAACGTGTAATCTTCCAATTGACGGCGCTTAAGGGCCGCTCCGTCGGCGCCGCCCGCGCCACCCCTACCCCCACTCGCACCCAACCCCCTCCCCATACGATACCCCGGCTGAGAGGGCTCAGGGTCACAACTGTTGCCGCTGCAGTGCCTCTGGCCTCGGGAGGCCCCAGGTGGCGGAATTTCAACAATAACTATGAGGCTATATTGAATTCAGTCACTGTCTGCGGGTAATTCCAGCGGCCGGCTGATCGGTAGTTTTCCGGGGTTTCTCCGGTCAATCCCACGTGAATACATGAGAAGTACCCTCAGAAACAGGTCATGGACAGGGCAGGATCTTTCCTTCCTCTTCCTTGTTCTATCATCACCCCTTACTCTCTCTCTCTCTGTCTCTCTCACACACACATGCACACACTAACATGCGCTACCCTGTCGCACAGGTCGGGAGCTTAGAGCTTGTGCCCCGCTGGCAGAAATACCTTGAGGGGAAACCTCCGCAAGGAGACGAGCAGGTTAGCGTCGTATCGCACATTGTAAGGAGGGGGTGGAAAAACACAGCCTCCTAATCGTAGCATGCACTGCACTTACGGGATTAATAACCATAGCTATTGACGGACCCTTAATCATAAATAATAAATTAATGACTTGGTGCTTTACCATTTTTAGTAGTCTACGTAAATCTTGGGATTAAATAAAAACCATAGCAAATCACAAACGATAACATCTGATACTTCAGGTATGCACACGTGGTGTCAAAATGTCACAGTCCTATTTGTCTTTGAGAAAGTTTTAAAAAGGAGAATTTGAGTGTTTGAAAGTGTCTAATAAAGAAATGAGAAAACGAACTACTATATTTTGCTCACAGAAGGTTATATGCACATTACAAGTCTATGTAAACTCTTTCTATATGTTTCAAATCTGGCAAATGAAATTTCAAGTATGTGAAACATTTTTGTATGAATATAAATGAAGGTAGAATCTTTACATTCTTAAGTTATGAAATTTTGATTCCTTTATCAACGCCTTGTCGCGTAGTGTAGAAATGGATAAAACAACTTGATGAGCGGGCGAAGCTGATGAAAAGACGCAGCAATGAAGAAAAGTGAAGGGGGAGTGAGTACGCATGAACAATCGAAAATCTGTGGATTACCTCTTGTCCTCGATAGTTCCGTGGATTTCTGGCATCAGCGGTAGAAGACCTCGGTCTGTCTGCTGCTTCTCGGGGCGACTCAACATCAACTTTGAAAGTGGAAGGGAAGGGGGGAGAAAGCAAAAGAAAATTGAGAAAGAGGATGCGAGTTGAATATGTTAGAAACAATGAAAGCTACTGAGACCGTAATATTACGGCTGTAATAATTAATACTATCGTAATAATACGGCCAATAGATAGGACATGTTTTCGAAGGAAGAGTGCTGTGCATACGAGCAAAAGGCACTGCCTCTTACATCAGAGATTTGTGGAAGGAAATTAACTGACTCATATGGAAGAATAAAATGATAGGTTGTAGATGGAGTGCTGTGAAGGCAGCAACATCGCTTTAAAAGTATTCGATGATTCTAAAGAAAGAATTAAGCTAAAAATGTCAAATATTAAATGCACAAATGTCACTAAAAACACAAGCAATATCATGAAAAGTCTCAGAATACTAATCTTGAATACTGCGAAAGAAGAACAAAGAATAAATATGCTCTAGATCCCTTTGAGAAGTATATAATTTATTTTTTATTATTTAATTTAATTTTGTGGAACGGCTACAACTAGGAATTTCGAGCAACATATTGAAGGGTCGGTCACCTATACTTTGAGGTCCAGATTATAAAAGTTTTCTTCCTTTTGTGAACGCAGTTTTTTCCATTTAAATTGATAATTAAAGGTCTGGTCGCGGAAAGTGCCACTTAGTGCTCTATGGGTCACATTCGCTTGGGGGCAATTCCAATCGAAGAAAGCCATCTAGGATCGTAAAATTGCCAACACTGCATAAAATAACGAAAGTTTGCAGAGAACGCACCCTTTCCTAAAAAAGGTATGAATCTGTGATCGCGGTGCCTTAAACACAGAGTCCCGTTTCTTGTGGCCGCCTGGCGACCCACAGAGAGTGTCGGGGGAAGTTTGGTCGTTGGAAAAGGAGCAAAGCACAGTGGGTCGAAACTACATCACAAAATGCACACATTACATTTTTTGTTTTAGTTTGTATTTGAAGGGCTTCTCGGAGAAACAGAATAGTACAAAAATTCAATTTGTAGAAAATGAGAAAATTGTTCACCGTCTTAGTTCACTATTCTTCTCTCGTTTTTTGTGGGACTATATTCACTTTAGGCTGAGTCGAAATTATCCTCTGATGCATAAAAGTTCACATTACAAAGTGACATCGTTAACTCTATTTTCTAAATTTTGGTTTAATGCTGTTTTTTCGAGAAACCCTTCCTTTTCAAGCTACCCTTTCTAATGTATCGAATATAAAATGTAACTGTCTAACTGAAAACAGATCATTGGACGGTCAGTTCTCCTTGGTGATTATTTCAGGAAATTTTGTATTCAGTTTGATCGTATTTTGGTGAGAAGAAATATGTTCGAATTTCTTTTTAACAAATGCATTCAAATCCAACTAGTTTCAGGTGCTAATAATGAATATTTCACTCTGTGAAAAGTCTGCGGTGACAGAAAAAGCTCAAACAAACAAAATACAAACAATAGAGTACAAATAAAAACTTACTTCTACGGATTCGGGAGCACTATCTAAAATCTTCACACTTTGATTTCCTGGCTCCATTGAAGACAGTGTTTGTTCTTCTGTCTTTTTTGTGAAGTTTTACCTTTGGTTGTTGACTGTACATTACTAATACATATTTAGCAAGCTTTTTTAGATAAGTGTAATTCATTCTGAAATCTGTTGAATAACCAATGCACTCATGCAAATACCCCCACACTAAGAAAAAACCTCAATATTTGTTACTTTAGATCATTCCTGAACGTAAGAGGAGCACACATATTTCCCTGAGCTATCGACAAAAATATACTTCCATTTCGTGGAAAATATTTAGTGTAGCCGATACAGCACATGCTGCATTTTTTCACAAAAACACCACCAGAATTCACCAGGCTAATGCCGGAGCAGGACTCTAACAAACGGGCCACGGACCGCGCGTGATCTGTCCTTCCTCTTCGTTGTCCTATTCTCCCCTTACACACACACTTACACTAACACGCACTACACTACCATATATTCCAGGGGACCGGTCGGGAGCTTAGAGCTTGTCCCGGCTGGGGCGGTGCCCCGCTGGTGGGAGAGTCCTGGTTGGGGGGAAACCCTGCTAGCCGATGGTAGGTCGGCGCCGGATCTCGCCATCCAGCGGTGGAAAAATCACCGCCATCTCCCGCAGAAAAAACATGCACTACACTTACGGTACTAATGACCCAAGCTGTTGCCGCGCCCGGAGTCACTAATCAACCAACCACCAGAATTGAGACAATTGTCATATCGTGGCATCAACATTTTGGATCCCTGTGTCGTAAACGTCTGCCACCTGCAATAGATACCAGTGTTTGACAGCTACCTGCAGCTTTGGGCCACAGTTTCACGCGTAATGCTGGTCGAGCAGAAATTTCTTGAAGTGTAAGAAAGGATGGAAATGTTTTGAGGGCAAGACCGAACTATAGAGTGGAAATAAATATTGACCCCACTACGACAACGATCTCACTTCTGTTGGTGGTTCTATGGAAAGATATTCCAACGTGTGTTGTATCGGCTATAACAATTTCCCCCCTCATAACACAGTGATTTCTTTTTGGCGACGCACTGGGCAGACTTACTTTCCGAACGCGCGTCGTATTATAGGAGAGCGGCGGCGGGCGTCGGACGCTGTTTGGGGCCAGTGTGCGGCGAGGCGCCGGAGGCAGGGCCGGCGGCGCCAGGGGCGGCGAGGGCGGCGTCGGTAATAACAGGTGCTGCAGGGACCGCAGGCGGCAGAGGCACCAGTGCAGACGCAGACGCCGGGGCCCAGTCCGACCGCGCCCTCCGCGCCCTCTGCCTGGCTGGCGCCGCCGCCCACGCCCCCCGCCCTCCGCCCACTGTGCTCTGAGGCCGTTTCTCCAGAGATACGAACGAACGGTGTTTCATATTTCTAGTGTTTTTGCTTCTGCTTTGATAGTAAAAAAATCGGGATTAATTTTAGTTACTTGTTACTTTCTCGCTACAGAGTAGAAAGAACGTCATGTAATGTTACGTGAAAAAACTGCGAATTTTCGGCAGAATACTATTATTACAGGGCCTTAGTAACAAAAATGTGAATAAATCCAGTTACTACATTTAGAAAAAAATATTTTAACTTGTTGTGTAGCCAGAATCCATGTTTGGTGGGTCTTTGGTGGGTCCGTCCGTCCATCTTGTCTATCCGTCCGTCCGTCTGTCTATCCGTCTGCCTATCCGTCCGTCCGTCCATCTATCCGTCCGTCCGACAGTCTGTCCGTCTATCCGTCCGTCCGACTGTCTGTCCGTTTATCCGTCCGTCCAACTGTCTGTCCGTCTATGCGTCCGTCCAACTGTGTCCGTCCTTCCGTCTGTCTATCCGTCCGTCCGTCTGTCTATCCGTCTGCCTATCCGTCTGCCTATCCGTCCGTCTATCCGTCCGTACGACTGTCTGTCCATCTATCCGTCCGTACCGGTAGCGGTAGCTCAGTGCATCAACTGATGTCACTGCAGCGCTTCTGACTGGGAGGTCCTAGGTTCGAGTCCTGACGGCGGCAGGATTTTCGACACTAGCTTTTCAGCTAGGTCGAATTCAGTCGCTGTCTGGACAATTCTAGCGGCCGGCTGCTCTGATCGGTAGTTTTCCGTTGTTTCTCCGTTCAACACCAGGCGAATGCCGGAGCAGTACCCAACCAAACTGGTCACGGACAGCGCGCGATCTTTCCTTCCTCTTCCTTGTCCTATCCTCTCCCCTTACACACGCACACACAATAACATGCTCTACACTACCACATATTTCGGGAGACCGGTCGGAAGCTTAGAGCTTGTCCCGGCTGGGACGGTGACCCG